>ML252014.1:10674-22878 GCA_005239495.1 Nicotiana undulata
AATCTCGAAGAAGTAGTGACGAGAGGTCGACTCGATACTCACTAAGGTCCAACAGTAATAATGTAAGGAAAACAATAGACATGTAAACAATGCACCGCAATTGTAAAGAGAATACAGAGTTTCCAAATAAATATCGAAAGCAGTATAAACCTCCCTGTCTCTTTTCCCATCCACCTGTCACGTCATAAACCGGGAACTCAGCACCAAACAGTCATGCGCACATAAGTGTAAAGCAAGCGGTAGAGTCAAGAGAAAGAATAGTTATGCACTGCCGGGGATCGACCGGACCGTACCATGAGTGCATGCTTATAATGTAATCATATCAAGAAGAGCTATGCACTGTCAGGGATCGACCGGCCCGTACCATGAGTGCATGCTTACCAAGAGTCCAACTACGCACTGTCGGGGATCGACCGGCTCGTACCGTAAGTGCGTCTATCAATGTAATCACACCGTATCATAATGTAACTTCGTCCATGCACTGTCGGGGATCGACCGGACCGTACCATAAGTGCATTCTCAAATAAATCCTTGTGCACTGCCGGGGATCGATTGGACCGTATCGTAAGTGCACTATAAATCCGTCGTGGCGCACGGCCCGCTCCTGTAAGAGTGAAGGAAACCATATGCCGCTCGCGGAATGTAAATTACGAGGCGGCTATCATGCACACACAAATGTAAAGTTCAATTCATCACAATCCTTCCCAATTATTAAGTAAATGAAAGCTCAGGGAGACAGTGGTATATCAAGCATGAATTTAAGCATATACTTCAATTTAAGGCAGAATACATGGCATGTTGTGGTCCTACACTACCCGGACATAACAATAGTAGTCGCTACGTACGGACTCTCATCACAAGGTACGCACGTAGCCCCCAAATACAAACATACAACACATAGAACACCTATGGGGACAATTTCCCTCTTACAAGGTTAGAAAGGAGACTCACCTTGTGACGATATCACCCCTCGGATCAAGGATGCGCCCGAATCTCCGAAATCTACTCTCGACGGCCCACAACTAGCCAAACATGGTATAATTGAATCAATTTCAGTCCAAAGAAGGAGAATTAACAAGAAATTCCAAAATTTAGCATTCTTGAAGGTTTTCTTGGAAATTCGACCTCGGGTCCACACGTTCAGATTTCGAAAATCCTTGAGGGAACCCATTACCCGAAGCCTAAGGATCATGATTATGTGATTTATACATGAATTCATAACAAAATTGGATAATTCACCAAATTCTCAAAAAGTCCCAATTTACTACCCTAACCCGAATGTTCTATAATTTGTAGCTAATTCCCTTGGCAAATTCGTGAATTAAACTAGAAAATGGAGTAGAATTACTTACCTCTACTGGAACTGATCGCGGACAGGTCTTCCCAAGCTCCTAAGCCCTTTAATGGAGTTTTGAATGTGAAAAATGAAGAAGAACCCGAGTTTGGCACTTATATACTGCTGGCTACAGCGACTTCCGCACCTGCGGTCCCGCGCCTACGGCCTGGGGCTCGCACCTGCGGAAATTGGGGAAAGGGGGCTGGGGTCGCACTTGCAGAGGGGTTTCCGCAACAGCGGACCCGCTCCTGCGGAAGAAGTTCCGCACCTACGGAAGAAGAGGGACCCCTGGGTTGTCGCACCTGCGAGGTTGGGACCGCAGGAGCGGTCCCGCACCTGCGGCTGGGCAACCGCACCTGCGGTCACACCAGCAACAGTGCACCAACAGTTGTTTTGGCTGGTTTTTGGCCTCGTGTGGTGTTCGGGAGGCACCTGGGCCCACCCGAGCCCCCGTCCATATATACCAACAAGTCCTAAATCATAAAACGGACTTGCTTGAGCCCTCGGAACACTCAAAACATCGCTAAAACTCAAAATCACATCCCAAAACCCCTGAATTCATAACTTAAGACTTCCAAGTTCTAGAATTCCTATAACGGTACGCCGAACTGGCCTATACAACTCAGATTGACTTCAAATTTTGCAGACAAGTCATAAATGACTATACGGAACTATTTCCGATCCCGGAATTCCGTTCGGACCTCGATAGCATAAAATCACGTCCCAACCCAAATTTCAAACATAAGGAAATCCTGATTTCCATTTCGGGCGCCGAAATGCTCCCGAGTCATCGAAAACCCGAGACGAACATACGCCCAAGTACGAAATTATCATACGGAGCTACTGGAGCTGTCAGAACTCGATTCCGAGGTCGTTTGCTCAAAATGTTGACCGAAGTCAAACTTGGCCAAATAGGCCAACCTTAAGGAACCAAGTGTTCCTAAACCACTCAAATCATTCCCAAATCTCGAACCACTCGCTCCCGCAAGTCATAAAGCACGAATAGCCGCTAAGGAAGGTTTCATCTAAGGGAACGCGATCCTAATAAGCAAAACGACCGGCTGGGTCATTACACTCAACGCCTTACCACCCGAGTGGAAACGGACAAGAACAATATACGAACAAGAGCTTTCTCCAAAACCAAAAAAAGAGGTTGACCGGTGCCAAAGGGAAATGGAAGGAAATCATGTCTGATGTCCTGTGGGCGTACCGTACGACTTCAAAATCTAGTGGGCCACCATGTTCTCACTAGTCTAGTGTCGAAGCCTTAATACAAGTCGAAGTGGGAGAACTGAGCCTCGGGTTCCAATATGCAACCGAGGAGTCGGATGGTGAGGCCATGATCACGAGCCTGGAACTATTGAACAAAAGGCGTGAGGCCGCCATAGTTCGGATGGCTACCCAGAAACAACGGATAGAGAGATACTACAACCGAAGAGCAAACCTCTGACACTTCAAGATCGGGGACTTGGTGTTGAGGAAAGTAACATTACACCAAGGACCCAAATGAGGAAAAGGTGGGGCCGAATTGGGAATGACCGTATCGAGTCATCGGAATTACCGGTAAAGGCTCTTACAAACTCGAAGCGGGAAACAGTGTGCAACTATCGAACAATTGGAACATGACACACTTAAAATGGTACTACTGCTAAGATACGATATCAACTAATCTTTTATCATGTTATGAATTAAACTAACACTTGCAAGCAATGCTCAATAATGGATGTGGCTATAGGTCTTAAAGAACGTGTTGCACTCTTTTTCCCTTGAACCAATGTTGTCCCAAAATGGGTTTTTTGGAAAGGTTTTTAACGAGGCAAAAGTAAAACGTGCTAACTTAGATTCGAAGGCCGATCTCAAACCAGAGTCAATGGGTGTTCATTGCGCATCAACAGTATCTGAGCCCTCTTAATATCGACCTCAAATAGTGGGGGCCACCATCCCCGTGTTAAGTTTCTTAGCAAGGAAGGGAGGACACCTTGTACCGAGTAGCTAAGGCTCGGTGGCTAGGATACATTGTAAGGGCCAAACGGTAGTAAGAATCGTGCTCACGTAGCCCACCTTAGCCAGGATACAAACTTTTATCATGTACTTTGCACATTGAAATGAAAGAAAGTTCCGCCTTATTATTATACATTTCTTGCCTCTTAAAACCCTAGATCCTAATAGCCCAAGGGCTATCTCTACTTAGGGACTATCTAATCCTAGGGCTACCCTTACTCGTGGACTATCGAGCCCAAGGGATACCCCTACTCGAGGACTATCATCCGAAAAATGTTTGGACAAACCGGGCTACTAGATCCCGGGAGCACCAAACCTATTGGATGGTGCCCAACAACAAAAGGCTACGGCCGCCAAAAAAATGGCTCAGAGATGTCCAAAGCTCGTAATCAAACGAAAGGCCTTTATAAAAATTCAAAACCTGCTAAAAGGTTACCCCCGGCAAAAGCACCGTCTAAAATCACTTAAGCATCTCGAAAAAATTTCTGATTGCACCGAGTTTTTAAAGCCTCGAGCAAACAATGTTGCATCAAAGTCAGGCACCGTTCGAACTTCTGAAAAAACGGACACCCTATAACTACATTGGATTCTATGCTAAGGCATAAGGAACATTGCAAGAATAGAAATTATTAAAAGATGCTAAAAAAGTAAAGACTCGAAATTGCCAGAAAGGGAAAATTGTATATATTCCAGAATATACTTACAAAGGCCCAACAAAAAACGGCCTCAAAATAAACAAAAATGTACATAAACCAAAAAAATACTAAGGCATCTACACCCGATCTTCACCAGGGCCCAAATCTTCGCCAGAGCCGTCGGAGCCTTCATATCCCTCTGAACCCTTGGAACCCTCAGAGCCTTCGGCATTTTCGGGCTCATAAAGCTTCTTCGCCTCGGCTTCAGATTTTTTGGCTTCTTCGATCTTAGTCGGAAGGTCAAAGCCTCGGGTGTGGATCTCCTCGAGGATCGCTCTGCGGGATAGCCATTTCATACATGCGGACTTTGCCTTTAGGCGGGATTTGGCTGCCTCCACATCGGCCTTGTATTGGGCCACCATTTATTCGGTATCGGCACAGGTCGTAGTCAACTTGGACTTTACTACCTCGTATTCTTTACCAAGGTGTCCCTCTCTATGACATTCAAGCTCACTTGTGCTCAGAGGTCGTCGTTCGGCTGAGACTACTTGGAATCTTTCTCCTTCGCCACCCGGAGTTGGACCTCTACCGATGCCAGCTTCGCCTTGGCGGTTTGCTTCTCTGGAGCCAGAAGGTCCATTTACCTTTTCCATCCATCAGTCATGGCTTGGACCTCATTCATCTCGGCTCGGAGTAGACCAATCAAGTCGATATTCTGTTGGACCTACGAGGTTGTTTCTTTAGTCACCACGACTAGCTCCTCATTTTTAATTTCAAAGACCTTTACCTTTTCAACCAGGTCGGCATGTTCCCGCCTCAAAATTAAAGCCTCCTTCTGAGCCCTGTCCAGCTCAGCCTAAAGACCCTTGATGGCCCCGTCCTGTTGCTCACTAAGGAGCTTAAACATATCCTGTTTTCGGGCCTGCTCCTTGAGGTTGAACTCGAGCTGGCTGATTTCCAAGGGATACCTAAGGAAGCTCTCATGGTGAAGCACTGAAGCCTGTAAAGAAAGGGAACTAAGTAAGAAATGTCAAAGGGAAACTTTAAGTGGTTCATAAGGGGATATGAAGGTTTTAGAACCTTACCCGCTTTAATGACTGTTGTGCCTCGTTGAAGAGACTCAACGTGCCCACCTCGTTCATCTTTGACTAGTCCTCCTCGGTTACTAGGCATCGGAGGTAGCTGGCTACGCCTACCGGAGCGGATAGGACGGGGCATCCTCCGGGACTATGATAACGACCGTCCTCTTGCGCTCGGGGTACGCACTCGGCATAAGGAACTGCTTCACCAATCTTGGACTCTTGCTCAACCCATCAGCTTCCGAAGGCACGTCCTTCTTCGGTATATCCAGGTGGCCTAGCCCAGAAAAATCTTCCAATGTAGATGTATCCATGCCTTCGAAGAAAGGGTAGAGAGGGGTTTGTGCACCTTGTGCCCCTTCACTTGATTTTTCTTTGCTCGTTTGGGCCTCCTCAAGCATGGATTAGGTGTAGGAGGGCGTCTCCACGATGTCTATCACATCGGTCGCCTCTTTCGATACATAAGCGATTTATCGATAGGTCTCAGCCCCTGTCTCCATCTCGGCCTCTCGAGAGGAAGGTCAGCCTCATGACTCTTCTCCACGGTTAACGCATGCTCCTCGGCAAGGGTCGATCCGTGGGAAACAAAGATCTCATCTTCTTCGGGCTCATCCTTGAGACGGTAAAGCAAATCGTAGTCCGGCACTCGAGACCCGGTATTCTTCTTGGGCTTGCGGGACCGAGTGGCCAACCTCTTTCTTATCTTCACCTCAGACCCTTTCGAGCCCGAGGATTTTCTTTTCCTATTCTTATTTTCCTCCGCGGCAGCCCCCGACTGTCCCATAACAAAGGGATCAACAGACAGGGACGTATCCTCGCCCCCTTTCAGCGACATAAGTTCTCTGGTCTTAGGCAAACCTGCGAAGGAAAGATAAAGGATCAGCGCTATGTATGTTCGGGGCATAATATTAACTATTATAAGAAGATCCTTACCATGTGAACGGGACTCCAATCGGCCCTTTGAAAGCTTGTGCCAAGAGCGATCAAAATACGACATCTACTTGCAGATGCCTTCGATCCACTCCTTAAGCCGGGGGACCGCATTGGGAACCTGAGAAATAGTTGTGTGGTCACAAATACTGACGGTGCGAAGGGGAAAAAAGAAAACTCGACACTTAAGGGGAAAGTAAACTTACGAGATGCATTCCACTTCACGGGGAATGCCGGAAACTCGTGAGGGATTAAATCTTTGGTCTTCACTCGAACGAACAGCTCCTGCGGGCCTCGGTCTCTGTCCTCGTCAATGCTCGAAAAAGGGGGCCTTGTTGGCCTGGAGAGTGAGCTTGATTGGTACCCCTCAAAAAAATTGGGGACTTTATAGGCGGAGCAGGTGGTCGAGGGTGAAACAACAGGACTCAATGTTATTCGCAAAGTAACGGAGGAGGATCACAATCCTCCAAAGAGACGGGTGGATTTGCCTAAGGCACACCTCGTATCTTTTGCAAAAGTCCAAAACAACTGGGTCTACCGGACGTACTATGAAGGGATAAGAAACACTTAAATACCCTCACATGAGTGGTGATGTCGTCCTCAAGCATGGTAATTACCACGTCCTTACCTCCGCAGTTATAATCCTCTCGGACAATGGGAAGGGTATATTCGGTGACAGAGCATATATACCTCGATGCCCCTTCACCCCGGTCTTGTTTGGACAAGGATTTCTCGACTTTGAAGTCGTCTAAGGTCGAGCAGCCCCCAGGAATAAAGCTCTTCATGGGTGCTCTGGGGCCGATTCGGAGGCAACCACCTCAGGAGCAACCGTTTTGGGAGTAGCCATCTCGAGAACAACCACTTCAGGAGCAGCCTCCTCGGTACCTGGTTGGGTGAGAAGACGAAGAGGCAGCTTGTTGAGGAACTGATTTGGAAGTTTTAGCTATTACTATCTAAGAAAGTTTGAAAACATAAAGAAAAAGTATGAAGGTTTGAAGGAACAAGTTTAAATGGTGAAGAGAAAAGTATGAAGCTTTGAAAGTAGGATAAAGATCTGGGTAAAAACCTAAGAACAAATATGAATATTTGAAGATAAAAAATGAAGATATGTTTGAAAGAGTTGGTAACAGCTAGAAAATTCGAAGGTGGAAGCTTGGATCGGAAAGTGGAAAAAGAGCAAAGTGTAGAAGCTTTTATAGGGGTAGTACGCGTCGTTTCGCATTCGGGAGCGACCAGCCAATGGTTGCCATGTGTCTGAAGTCAGAACGATATGAGTGATGGGACGTTTCAGATTCTTCGTCGTTTCGGTTGTAACGTACAAAGGAAGGAACCAGGGAGCATCTATTGTTTCACATCATTTCGTAAAACCTACTCTCTGAGAAATGAGGGGACTATCTGTGTACGGGTAAAACCGGGGATAACTTATACAGGGTCAAATGAAGCAAAGGCATGGTTATACGGGGTCGGAATCAAAGACGGAATGCCTCGTACTAAGGTCTGAACGTAGTGGTCGCCACCGGGCTTGATAAGACATTACTTCTCCGATCTCGAAACGAGCTCCGAGACTTCGGAAGACAAGATAACGGCTACCCACGACCAACATAGGGCCGCGATATCCGCACCCCATCCGATATCACGGTGCAAATCTCGACCCGTATTGATAGTGGATCAGTGATTAACGAAAAAGAAGATTTTTTACCTTTCTTAGAATTGTACTATGGGTGAAACACTCCTACTATATAAAGGGGTTAGTCTTTATTGGAGGGACACGTTGTAACGCGCATATCAAAGCAATAGAATTTCATTTTTACTGCTCTATAGCTATAAATTGTTGCATACTATTCGTTGTTCATTCTTTATTGGCTCCGAACAGAGGGTCTGGTCGAAGGCAAAACTATTGTTCAACCCAAGTTCCAGCTAGGCCATAGCATTGCCACTGGGTTGGTTGTTCATTTTATCTTTGATTCATTATCTAACATCATCAATTACTTGTATTGAATCAATCCACATATCCTTACAACTGCGTATAAATTTAATTGTTATCCATTTTAAGGGTAAAGAGTCATCTTGATTTATCGTTGCCAAATTTTGCTTTGTTAGTTTTTGCACAACGCCTTATTATTTCGATCCCAACAAGTGGTTTTAGCTCCAGTGGTTCAATGAGGTTGAAGACAGGTTTAAGGTGGATTTTGATCAAGCTGCAACTAATTTGACGACAATGAATAATTTTGTCCAAAAAAATATACGAGTACTATATTTGTAGACCAATTTTCAATCATATATTCAACATTCCTGATGCTGCAAATAAAAATTATTTTTAACACATGCTTACTTTTAATGCATGAATTACACTTTTAACCATGCTCACTTTTAACACACATCTCCAGTATTTTTAATACGTCCTCACTTTTAACGCACAGGGCTCAAAATTTTTAATCATGACAAGCAGCAATAATGAAGATTATGTAACGAAAGCGGATTAATTATTATCAAGATAATTCAGGTCAAAAGGGAGAATTGTTAGAGTTCACTCTAACTTTCACCATATTTGAATTTTCTTTTGCTTGAAGGAAGAACAGAATATTAACAATAACAGATTTACTCTTCCTAAAAGAAAATACAAATCTCTTTTATATTTGACAAATCTCTTTCTTGAAAAGAAAAAAAATTGTGTTTATAAATTCCTTCACATTAGAGCACAACATTCATGATGTAACCCTTAAGAGAGTTCTATTTAAGTAGGACTATTCTTTTAATTTTATTTTGTTTTCTCTTTTATGCCAATGATATAATATGTAGATCAACGGATCAAATCATAATAAATTATTATACCTTGCTCAATATATTTTTACTTGTGTTGATTCACATAACCAAAGTTTACTTTGTTAGCTTCCCAACAGGGGATGCTAGAGAAAATGTTAGTTCCCTATGTCTCTCTACTTCTATTTCTGTTTCTGGTTTATCACCAATAAACATTATCTGGGAAATTATTGTAGTTGTTTTCTTCTTCGTATCACAGTTATCTTCATAGTAAATTATACGCGGATTGTCTATTCTACGTGTGTCCTTTTTATAATCTTGATTGTGCAACTCTTTTTGAGGTTTTGTTAGAACCAAAAAAAAAACGCAGGACAAACCGCCAGTAGTGGTTACTGCTGATAACATTGGACATTAGTCTATATCTGGACTTCCAAGATCTTCCACTGATTTAAGATTGACGCAGAGGAATTTCTAGGAATAAATAGTTAATTAAAAAAATTGAGGGCCAATGACAACATTAATGAACTTCGTAGAAGTACATCCCAGCTTTCCCAAGTGTGCCTATCATAGGCGAGCCCCAAGGCTTGTCTCAAGAACACCTTTAACGCACTTATCCCTAACATTTTCACGTGGATTCAAAGGGGTAACAGGTATAAATGCCTTAACTACAGGACAGGTGAGTCACTGAGACTACATCACGCTATAATAGGTTTTCTAACAACGCTACTACCTGATTCAGCTCATCTTTTTGATCAATTATAAACTTAATTGTGTCATAAATACAACAGTTTCTTTTTAAATAGATGTCCCCGAAGGGACACAAACACAACAGATCACCTCTGATTTTTAAGTGCACGGGATAGTGGAGGCCGATCCTGGCAAAGGTCTCAACCATGACCTTGAATGAGGGTCATTGCTCTAGCTAACGGAAGTTAAACCAAATCGAAGAACAGTAAACATAAAATGGAAAAGAGGATAGAGGTGATGAATATCATTACTGTTCTTTAGCCAAGTGCAATATTAAACAGCGATCCTTTACTCTTATCAAACAAGGTCGAGCTTTTGACTCGTAGTCATCCACCCAAACCTCGTAAAATCTGAGACGAGGCAGATCAGTTTTTATCTGCAGATCCAATCAAGATGCCATCAAAATCACTTTCTTTCTAGTAGACATACTTGGAGACTGCCTACCAAGGCTCAAGTGAATGAGAACAGCTTAACTTTTTTGCCTCTAACCTTCAGATGCATCAACATTCTCTCTCATATCCATCTCAGTCTCACACAATCATATTATAAAAAGGAAAACAGAACATATTGATATTGCATACGTAGGAGAATCTTGTAAGAGCTGAAAAAGTACAGTACTTATGTAGCCATGAATTACAGTCCCCGAAATCAACGACCATACAAAAGCAGAGAACTGTCAGGACTCCCAACTTAAAAAATAATGGGTCATAGTCCAGCAGAAACATTAGGGGAAAATATTAAACCGGAATTTGTCTTTGAAATTGGCATCAGAACATTAGAGTCGATGCAGCACAGTCAGCAAACTTCTATGGGAAGGAAATGGCCAACCAAAATAAGGGCCCATTTCCTAAAGATAGCTTTGGTTAAAAACAGATAGCTTTGGTTAAAAACAGCCACTTTAAGAGACCCCATTTATCTACACCTACTTTTAGAAGTCAGTTCAGCATTGCGCCCTTTCTAATGCATCACGCATGCTAGTCAGAAGATTCTCCTTACCAAGAAATCTACTCAACCTATAAACTACTGTAATATCTACACCGGAGTTGCGTACTTCCAAGATATCACTCTTTCATCCGTTAAATTCTGTTTAACCAGTGAAATTCACATATAAAGGCCAGATTACCTGAAATAAGAACTAATAAACAGTCTTACCCCAATATCAAGCGGCCCATTTCCTCCTCCAATAGCATGAAGAGCAACAGTGATTGTTGAAAGAAGCTGTAGAGTCACAGGGAAAACAGCAGGTTCAACCTTTGCTGTACAAGAGAGATCAGATTTTGAAGCATCTCTAATATCTAATACACCACTCCCTTCCCTATTATTCAGTCCACAAAAATCCAATTCTTGGTTCAGCTCGCATGGGCTCACAATGAGTGCTACTTCTTCAAGTGACCTGCACTTCCCTGGACTACCCCTCCTGTTATAGCGCTTATTCGTAGACGGACTAAGTACCAATGTCGAAGTAGCCTCAAGCCACTCCACAGTCAGTCCCTCAACTTCATCGTAGTATATACGCAGTTCAGTCTGGAAGTATGTAACAATATAAACAAGACATTTTGAGAATAGGGCATGACACATATACATAGCAAGCATAATCTGATGTAGAAAACTGGTCCTAAAGGAAGCTTCTGGATTGTAAATACTACTCCCTCCGTTTCAATTCAAAGGACGTAGTTTAACTCGGTTTAGGAGTTTAAGAAAGCAAGACTTCCAAAACTTGTGGTCATAAAAATGTTATAGCATTTGTATGGCTATAAAAGCTTCTCCTTAAGGGAAGATGAGAAGTTTAAAGTTAAATTGTTTCCAAATAGAGAAATATATCATTAATTTTGGAACAAACTGATAAGGAAATAGTGTCACATAAATTGAAATGGAGGGAGCCAACAGAGGAATAAATCAAGGTAAAAAAGAACTTACGGCTAGCTTGTGTATGTACAAGGACATGAATCGTGGTCCCAAACCCATCACTCTTGCTTCTGAGAACAATACCTGCATGGAGGATAACACATGAATAATCAAAGGACTATTCTTGTCAGTTGCAAATTTGATAATGTACAAGGATGAAAGTACGTGATCTGAGGACTATTTTCGTCGTGGAAATTTTGATAAAGAGCAAAGAAAAAGGTAATACAAGTACTGAGGTTCTATTGTCCTCGCATCTTTCCCATGCGTAGCTATTGCAACATACTAGAGACAAACTTAGAGCACAACAGTACACGATATCATTATTATCCTTCCATTTAGCCCTTTTCGGTTTAAAGTGATGATTGACACACGAGTGAAAGCTTTGATAAAGTACGAGGAAAGTTATACAGTATTCAGGTCCTGCTATCCTCACTTCTTTCCCATGTAAAGCTATTGGAACTTTCTATAAACAAACTTGCAGCATAGTTAACACTTAACAGTACAAGGATCTTCATTGTTCTTCCACATTGCCCTTCTGTTTTTAAATCATGATTAATTTTCGATTTCATCTGAGAGGAATCACAGAATTACCAATGTTTTGTTTGGGAAGGTGCGAAAGGAATAGTAGACAAGCCCCCCCTCATTGTTCTTCCACATTGCCCTTCTGTTTTTAAATCATGATTAATTGCATGTCCCCATTTTGATAGCATCACATAAATTTTCGATTTCATCTGAGAGGAATCACAGAATCACCAATGTTTTGTTTGGGAAGGTGCGAAAGGAATAGTAGACAAGCCCCCCCCCCCCCCCC
>ML252014.1:23138-48108 GCA_005239495.1 Nicotiana undulata
CAAAAAAAAAAAGGAAAGAAAAAAAAACTGATACAATGACCGATATTTTGTTTCGTTAATGAAGAACCTAAAAGGATGGCCAATAGAAAGGTATTATCTAAGTTTCTACTGTATTTCCTGTTCATCCATCTAAACAAAAAACATAGAAGAATTTCCATATCCTCCTCCCACTTCTTCTTCTTCCAACCAGTGCCTGCCGATGCTGTGAGCTGCTAAATTTTAGAAAGTCTCGAGACCTGTATCTTTGTTATTATCCAATAGATGTTCTAGTGAATAAAGTAGCTTAAATTACATGATATTATTAAGTTTATCTAGCATTCTGTTGCTCCTCGGGCTGTAAGTTCAGCTCTTAAACTGTCTCTCTTACACCTTACTTCACTGATCTTCCAAATTTCCGCATGCTCTTTACTCAAAATATAACAAGCTTATGTGTTTTGCCAAATTCTCAAAAATACTGCCAAGTTGAGGCCGTTGCCTACCTCTTTTTCAGTGGCTGAACTTCAGCTTGAGATCTATCACTTACAAACATCCAGGTAAGACCTGATAGCATTTCACGATTCAAGCAATACGGTGCAAAATTGCAGCCGCACTGATATAGCCTCGAACCATCAAGAAACAACGCTCCCACCACCACCACCACCACCCACCCACCCAAACCCCCACCCGGCACACCACAAAAAGGCCAGAAGATCTCACGCAATTGCATGATATTTGTCAATTATAAACAAGCATTTAGCTTTAACATGCATTTATTAAAGGCATAACACCAATTGTTACCTCCAAATACCTTTTCTTTTTGTTGTATAAAAGTATAATGCGTTGAACAGAATTTACATACCTCCTTTCCTTTTAGAAGTACCCACATGTAGAGTTTCTCCATAGCATCTTTCACGTGCCTGCTAGCCAACTTTCTTTCATTGCAATGGGAAGCAATACCAGCAAGAGTTTTTGCACATGGAACCTTATGTTTTGAAGCTGCTGCAGATAATGCTTCTTGAGCTTCAGGTGATCCAATTGCATCTTTATCAAAGCATACATTGGTCAAACATCTTTCGCGTGTCATTTCTCCCCCATCTGGATTTTGCAACATTTTGAGCTTCAGATACGCCTCTTCAGCTTCTAGAGCTGCAGCAAGCATCCGATGCACCAGAATATCCGGATAGCGCCTAAGCGGAGAAGTAAAGTGCGTATATAAAGGAACAGCAAGGGCATAATGACCCCTATCATTTTCAACTTCTACGTCTCCACTGCAGAAGTAAGCTGCCAACTGCATGGGTCTTGAGGCGTAAGACATAAGAATATCTAATAACACAGAATCATCTGTGAGCTCTTGTCTAATGCGCTCCAATGAATTATGGAACTGGCCAGAGGAAGATGTGTCCAATCTCAGACCATGTTTAGAGCAGAAGGACTCAAACTCTCTGAGCTTACGTAGGTTGGGTTCAGGGTGCCTTCGCAACAGTGCACTAGAAGGGTAAGCTCTAGTTATAACTTCAGCAGCTGTCCTGTTAGCCAAAAGCATAAACTCCTCAACAAGGAAGTTCGACTCCTTCCTTCCACTGAGCACACTATCATAAGGTATCCCTTCTTCATCAAATAAGAAAACAATTTTAGGGCTTTCAAGTGATAAAGCACCATCCTCAAACCTTTTTCTCTTCAAGATTTTAGAGATTTCATGAAGGTTCTTGACAGATGTAACTACATCAGACCATTTAAAAAGGCCATGTAATAGTGGCCAAGAACGTTCTCCTTTATAAGAACTTGGATCATCAAGCAATCCATCAATAATATCCTGAGCATGCTCATAAGAGAGCTTGCAACAAGATTGAATTATAGTGCGGCCCATCCAGCGCTGACTAACTTCCCCAGTAAGACTGATGTCCCAAAAAATAGAAAAAGCAAGTTTGTCCACCCCAGGATTAAGCGAACCCAAATTTTCAGAGAGCAGCGGTGGCAACATGGGCAATTTACTTTGCAACAAATACACACTCGTTGACCTCGCTCGGGCATTTTCATCTAAAGCCGAGCCTGGTAGAACAAAGTATGAGACATCAGCAATATGGACCCCAACTCTAAAATTACCATCAGACAATCTTTCAACAGAGAGTGCATCATCAAGATCAGTGGCAGAAGCAGGGTCAATTGTAAAAACACAGAAATTTCTGATGTCTTTTCTACTCTGAAGCTCCTCTTTAGGTATTTCCCATGGGATACTTGGAAGACATGATAAGGCCTCTTGAGAGAATTCTGAAGAATCAATTGCATTTTCAAATAAGGTTGCAGCAAGCTGCGGCTGCACTTCTCCACCTCGTCCAAATATGTCAGTGACATGAGCTTCTGGAATATAGTTCTCTTCTGCCCAGTCTGCAATCCGTGCAGCTACTAGGTCCATCTCCAATGTCACATCACCAGCTTCCAATCTTTTCAAAATAAAGTCTGGCAGGCTCTTAAAGGGTACCATCATTTTTGGAAACCGAGGATCATTTGGTGTTAACAGGAGATACTGACAGCTCAAGGCAGTCGATAAATGTCTATTCTTCTTCGAGTCCCTTTTGTAACCTTCTCTACTCCACATCCACTTCTTGACACTGAGAAAACCAGTGATAGTGTCCCGACGAGGTGAACCCTCAAGGATAGCGACAACCCTTCCTGTTGGTCGTTTAGATGGGAATGAATTCACAGTGACGGACAATCTCTCGGCCGCACGCAAAGGATCATTCATTTCACTAGAGCACCCAACTATGGAAGGTTTTGACGCAGTCACATTACGTCCATTGACACAATCATTCTCAACTGGTACTTTTTCTTCTGGATTTGACACTTCTCCAAAGGATTGCCCACTTCTATTACATACTGCATTTTCTAAGGGGCTAGAGCAATTACCGCAGCTACTGGACTCAAAATCTGCATCTACCTTGTTCTTCCCTTTGCAATTCTCTTTAACAAATTCTGAATTGTAAGACTCCAACATACCATCATCTACCAAAGAGGAATTCTCAACACCAGCTGTATATCCTTTCATTTTAGTCCAAAGAGAAGGAGGATCTACTTCAATAGCAACAATGTCTCCTTCAACCTGCAAGAAAGTGTAGAAAAGAAAATGTTATCCTGCAGAATGGCACACAATGTAACTAATAAGCAAACCAACACCTAAGAAATTAAGCAAGAAATAAAAGATACACCACACTTACGGCTCTGTTTTGAACTGCAGGTCCACTAATAAGAACATCCGCTCGCACACCATCAATTTTGCAATAGGCCTGAGAACCAGGGGTTATATGATTATGAATCTCATGAAAGCACCAGAAGAACTAAAAATTTGATGCATAACCAAAAATGGAGCAGCAAAGAGACCATGGCAAATGTTAATACAGATTACCTCAAGTCTATTGTGGGCATTGACACGAAACAATGCTTTAAAGATATGACCCCTCTGCAGAACAACAGAAACGTATCATCAAACTCTCATTCAACTACATTCTTTTAATTACTCCATTTACCAATATACAAGTATTCAAGCACGTTATGAGGCTGACCTCTAGTGCTTTATGAACAGCTTCTGCTGGCCAATGTGAAGCAAAATATTTCCTCTGGGGGTAAGAAGTAATTGGCGGGTCTCCGTATACAATGGGATCTGGGCATGAACCTGAATATATTTGTCCACCAACACCAGGTGACAATGTTAGCTGCACAGGGAGACTTTCGCTCTCCGCTGCCTGTTCATTAAAATGCATCGTAGGCAATGAAGTAAAAGCAATGTCTGATGCTCTAGGCAATGAAAGCTCTTTAGCTCCATCATGATCCAAGATAGGAACATCTCCCTTGAAATTCGATTCCCCAAGACAGGCAGTCAGCGAACTACTTGCTGTTCCAAGTACAAGCTCAAAGAAGTGAGAGGAAATTACAAACTACAGACTATTTCAAACCACAATCAAACTTTTATGCAGGACGAGTTCAACTATAACCCCCTACTAGGGAAAATGACTTAGACAGCACAAAAAGGCAAACATGATAATAAAAATTTTGGTTAAATTAGTTACATCCATTATCAAAGAAACCAAAGAAGAAGTACAATAGCTTACAATAAACATGAAGTGCAAACACAATTAACATACAAGAACAAACAAGAAGATAAATGCACTTCAACTCTAGCATCAAGTTCTAGTTTTCACCAGATGAATGCGGTCCGATGAGTCTAGCTACTCTAAGCACACATGTTATATAGTTCCTTCTGTTTTGACAAATCGGAGTGAAGCAAGCATACATGTATTATTATATGCACACGCAGACAAACTGATGGCTGAACAGATTTCTTTTTCTTAGGCATTTGATTGTATATTGGGTACAAGCCTGTAAATAGACGAGTATGATTAATTCAACTGTGCTTAAAAGTCTTATATAATAGAAAGCACAACACTAGGCAAGAAAACCAAAAATAAATCAAAAAGTTTCACTAATAAAACCAAGAGATAATATAATTATGTTTGCAATTTCAGGTTCATATCCTAGGGGATGCAAAAAAACAGTAGGTGGTTTCTGCCTTGGTGAGGACAGTTATCACTGGTGGGAGATACCATTGGAATATAGAGGTTCACCATCATCAAAAAAGTTCAATATAGTAATACCCGGCCAAATCCAATAAAACAATAAGAAGTGAAAGAACAGCGCACGGGTGAAAACTAACAGCTTGTTTGGATGGTTGTTCGTACTGTATTGTTATCCCAAAACAATGTTTGTTTTGATTGTTTCATTAAAATTGGTTGTATTGTATTGTTAAACCCATTGTTCCGGAATAATAAAAATCTCATTTTTTTAAACAACCGATTTGGTGTGGTGGGATTGTTTCCTATTTTTCTTTCCAAATATGCCCTAACTTATTATTCCATAATTCTATTTAACCCATTACTTTCTTTTTTTAACTCCAACTCTTCAACCTATAACCTACTTTGTCTTAGTCCATTTTTTTCAGAACTTTTGCCGCTTCCAACTCAAAACATAAAAGGTATAGATTTTGCATTCTTTTTGTTTCGTTTTTCTCCTAATGTGATTTTAACTCCAAGTCTAATTACTTTAACTCCAATTCTGTGTTCCTTTGTTCTGCCAATTCTCGTTCCTTTCTTTATCATAGTTCTTAATTTTTTTTCTAATGATAGGTAAAGACATATTTGGTGATAAATTAAAGGCATATTTGGTGATAAATTAGTAGAAAGGGATTTTCTTAAATTATTTTTAATTCAGATAAATTAGTAGAAAGGGATTTTCTTAAATTATTTTTAATTCATGATAAATTTAATATTTAAACAATTGAGAATATTTTAGTAAACTTATAAGTTGCACCACAATACAATACTATGATATAGACAAACCAAACAGCAAAATATTATTTAATAACAACAAATAATACAATCTATCCAAAAAATATATTCATAAAACGATACAGTACATTTTAAAAGGATGGGTCACAACCATCCAAACAAGCTGTAACTTGGAAATCCTACAAAATAAAAGTCACATACTATACAAAATTACGTACCTGCAGGAGGAGAGATTTGCTTAGATCGTCTAGATCGACGGTTCTTCTTCTTATCCTTAATCGGAATATTATTACTGTCAACTACTACAGCTGTCTGATTCTGGATTTCCGTAACCACTTCACCCATATTCTCAAAATTTAAACCCACAACAGAAAAAAAGTAAACGAAATGCGAACAAAAAACAAAACAATCAATGAACAAGCATCTTCCGGTATAAAAATTGGCGGAAGAATAAAATAAAAAGAGAAAAGAAAGCGGGGTGAGGGAGGAATTACTACGGTATTTATATAATGAGTTACTCATGTATTAGAAGGGATAAGGGGGGTGGGGGTGAAAGGAACGTGATGATTGGTCGGCGTAGACAAGGGCGCCGACTATTGATTCCTTTGTCTTCTCCTCTTCCCATTTGCTTTCCTTTCTTTTTCATTTCTATTTTCTTTTTTAAATATTTTCCTTTTTAGGTAGATATGCTTTTTATCTTACTCCTCTTTTGCTTTGAGGGAAAGGAAATGAAAGGAGCATTGGGTGGGGCGTGAGGACACGTGGGAACTCCTTTTTCTCTTTTCTTTTCAAA
Organism: Nicotiana undulata; assembly: GCA_005239495.1. Classification (NCBI taxonomy): domain Eukaryota; kingdom Viridiplantae; phylum Streptophyta; class Magnoliopsida; order Solanales; family Solanaceae; genus Nicotiana; species Nicotiana undulata. The sequence goes on from ML252014.1 coordinate 29,247, forward strand.
ATACTTGTTTTGGATCCCATGCTTAAACTTATCTATATATTTATATTTATATTTATATTTATATTAATAAATTTATCTGCGTTTCGAGCGTTGCAAAAAATCTTATTAGATATACACGATAAACGTATTAATCTTTGGATATAAATATTTTTTTTAGTTTTCGAATCCAAATAGATTAAATTTCAATTTCAAATGTTATTATTAAAGGTCGTGATGACATTAGCAATATACAAAATAGTCTTGTAATTTTAATAGAGATAAAGCAAATAAATATCTGTATACTCAAGCAAACATTAGTTCTAAATATTGATTAAATTTTATTTACATAATCTTACCAGAATTATAAATTTATAAATGTAAGTTCATATTGGTCTTGCTAAATAATGTGGTCGAAACAATCTTATTATTAGTACATATGGATTACTCAAGACCAACGACCCTTATATCTTTATATTGTTAATTTTAAGTAGTAGTTTCTGATATTCAAACGATATTATTTTCCCTTGCAGTAACTATTGCGTCTTTTATCTCTTCCATATTCTTTAACAATGATTGTATCCCTTACGCTTTGATGAATTTTCCTTCTAAGATTTGAGTGATCTTTCTCTCTCTTATATTTGAACTCTCAATTTCTTAATTTATATGCATGTCAATAACAAATGGTAGTTAATCTTCTAAGTACACTTGGGCCTTTATTATTTTTGAACTTGTAGGTTATAAATGTTACGCCATGATACAATGACTATAGCTAGGTTAAATAAAATTTATTTCTATTATAATATTATATTTAAGTTGCATTTCAAGCATTGTTAAGTTTACAATTCATTGTTAATTATTTTTGTTGATTGTGACCGTAGTTTAAAACTACAAAACCTTAGGTGAATAATAAGAATCATAAAGTGAATAAACAAATTTTTATTAGTATTGATGAACTTGAAACGAAAAAAAATTAAAGTATATTACAAAGATCTACATATTATATGAGGTGTTCGGCTTCATCAAATAAAATGAAAAAAGAGCAATTTTTCTAATAAATTGGTGAAAAACAGTTACATGAAATATTTCATCTCCGTATATGATAGGAATATAGAAGAGGATCCTTGACATGATTAATCATATCCTTTAATTTTTTTTACTTACATAGTTTTAGCACTTCATCTCTATATTATAAATATTATATGTATATTATTAAAAATATATGATATCTACATTTACATTTCCACCTCTTTCCCTCTCTATGTTCTATTATTTATTATTTATTTCATATTTTTAGATTTTTTCTTTTTCTGCCCATTTACTAACTTCTTCATTCATTACCTTTCTCTATTACAACAACATAATAAAGTTAAAGTGCATTCATCATAACATATAATGATAGATATATAGATTTTTCTCAACAAATAACTTTTCATAAGAAGAAAAAACTCATTCCAAATTTTAGCCCAATCAAATGATCGACGGCTGCCAATATATCTCGTGGTAACAAAAATGTATTGTTCTGGGGTATATCAAGGTTCAGTCTTAGGTTCATATTTCGTCGACCAATCCTTCCTAATTCACATCTTTGTTGAANGACTATAGATAAGCAGTGGAAGTTAGATCAGTTGCTTATGAAGGTGCCTATAGAAGTTCCTTGCCATGCATTTCCTGGACTCTGATAGCCCTTGATTCTATGGCGGTCCAGGGGGAGTTCCCGGCTTATCACCGGCAGTCTGTTCAGGGTTCCAAACTCAACGATGGCAACTAAACAGGAGGGTTGCGCTCGTTGCGGGACTTAACCCAACACCTTACGGCACGATCTGACGACAGCCATGCACCACCTTCAATATTTACATGATGAAAACGAGGGACCGGTTAAGAAAATGAAGAAGCTTTTACAAGATGATAGATTTTGGAGTAGTCCTCCTTCCGAGATACTAATACGAAGTTTGTTTCGAAGGTAGAAATTTGATGATACCTAGCAGTTGTAAACTTGATAAGGAACCAAAACTTGCCAAATTCAAAACCAAGATACATGACTAAATCAACATGTGGGGTATGTTTTTTGTTGATACTACTGTTGTCCTCCGCCGGGACTTCTGGATTCAAAGGAATTAGATCTAACTAATTAAATAGGACAATGCTGAGAGAGGTAAGTCATAAAACTTCATAAGGTTGGAAAGTACAATTTAGTGACTAAAAAAAGAATGAAAACTACAATTTATAACACTAACAAATGGGGGTTATGGATTTTAAAAGCTACAACTTAAGAAGTAACTTATAACACATTAAACAATTGGGGGTTATGGACTTGAAAAGTCACAACCTTCAATAAAGATATGTGGTTTTAAATGTAGACTTTTAAAATAAGATAAATGGTTTGAAAAGGGAAAAAAATGAAGAACAAAAAATGAGAAAAAAGATAAATAGGATTCCTACACTATAAGATATGCCACATCATCTTTTCAATTCCTTCTTTTTTATATATATATAGATACATATTGAAAGAATAAAGTTACTATATATAATTGACATTATGGTTAAACTAAGTGGCAAACTAATAAATACCAATAATATATGATATATATATATATATATATATATATATATATATATATATATTGAATTTGAATTAAATGATAATTTTGAATTTATAGATAAATATTTTTAGATTTAAATTAAAATAAAAGAGAAATTTATCTTTTATTATCATGTTATCATACTTAATTCGATTAATGTTCATATGCAATCATGTTAGGATCTTTTTTTTCTAATTATTTTAATACTACTTTACCGCAAGCAAAAAAAAAACTACTCCATATAACTATAAAACTCTTTTACAATTTAAACTCGATAATTATAGTTCTTTAACTAGCTAGATTAGAATAAAGAAAATTTATTTTAAAATAAATATAATATATAGGGTATGGGTCTATGTTTATCCAGATAATACAAAGGAGTTTAAAAATTGAATAAAAGTTCACTTACATATACAATGAAGTAAACCTACTTGCTGGAGAAAGAAACATCACAAAAATTTGTTAATATTCAAAAAATTATTTTCTTTTCTTTTTGAAGAATGTTTGTTTGAAGAGTCAACTTATATAAATGGACATCAAACAAATAACAAAACTTTGGTTATACAATTGTTATCATTAATTTCAATTTAGAACCTTCAAGGAATTGAACGGTAGAAGCTAAAACCTCTTCATTTAGCTATAGTTCAGCTAATATTGGAAGGGTATAATGTTTTTTCGTTAAAGAATATTAGTTTTGAATCATTAGATTATGTGAAAAGTTTTTTTCTCGAATTCAACAAGAGGGATATTGATTTCTAATTGATAGTTTCTATATCGATTTCAAGTGCAACAAAAAGTATATTTAAAAAAAAGTTGGTATGACGTGATTTTTTTTAAATGTAAACAATTATTCGAACTATGATTATTTTTTATAAATATAATGTAATTTTAAAAATAAAAAGATAAGATATTTTTGAATTTAGTAGAGAGCTTTTATAATTGTTATAATAGAAGTCATATCATAGATAAAATAAAGAAACCAAAATCTTATGAAATATTTACATAAATATCCGGCCAGTTTCATTAATTACTTTTTATAGCTTATATAGTTAGATGATATACCGACAACACACGATTATACACTTCTCCTCCAGCTCCCTCTTCTGTCGTACATGTGCTCACCATAAACCCCGTGCCCCCTGGTACCGAGACCCCCGGTAATTTCTTGCAGGGCGCAACCAATAGTGGAGAGTGACGCATGGTAGATGATGATATTAAATCGAGTGAAAAAATCTCGAAGACAGAGGGGAACTCATTGTTGAGTTTACCTGAAAAGGGGAATCGATTTTTGAAGGTTTTGAACCAACGGACAAATCCTAAAACCTAGAGGCCACTGCGTTTGACTTCTAGGTATAGAATTTCTTGATGAATCTCTGAAGAAAAATTCATGCATGCCCCAATTAATAACATCATATACAATTTTAGCACGCATCGTAAAGTTACAACAATAAGGCAATTAGGGGAAAATGTGCCTTTGCACGAATCTGAATACAACATCAAATTGCCTTGGGACAATAGTTCGCACGATCACTACTAGACTTGTTCAAACAGATGGGGATATTTTTCTCTCATTTCTTTCTCTACTTCCCATGTGGCTTCTTCGACTTGTTGACTTCACCACAACACTTTAACAGAAGCAATCTCTTTGTTTCTCAATTTACGGACTTGCATATGAAGAATAGCAACCGGAGCCTCTTCGTATGATAACTCTTCATTAACCTCAATAGTCCCAATTGGCACGATGGCGGATGGATCTTCAACCACTTTATTCAACATAGACACATGGAACACCGGGTGCACTAATGACATTTCAAGGGGCAATTCCAGCCTATAAGCCACCCGTCTTATCCTTTGAGCGATCCGATATGGCCCGACGTACCTAGGGCTCAACTTCCCTTTCTTCCCAAACCGCATCACTCCCTTCATGGGGGACACCTTTAAGAACACCCAATCATCTACATGGAACTCCAATTCTCTTCGACGAACGTCCGCATAGGATTTCTGATGACTCTGAGCAGTTTTCATCCTCTCATGAATGACTCTAACTTTTTCCATAGCTTGGTGCACAAGATCTGGCCCTAATAATTCCGCCTCACCAGCTTCGAACCATCCAATCGGAGATCTACACCTTCTTCCGTACAATGCCTCAAATGGGGCCATCTAAATACTAGCATGAAAGTTGTTATTGTAAGCAAATTCAATAAGCGGCAAATGGTCATCCCAACTACCTTTGAAATCTAAAACACAAGCCTGTAACATATCTTCAAGTGTCTGAATAGTCCGCTCCACTTGACCATCAGTCTATGGATGGAAAGTCGTGCTGAGATTCACCTGAGTACCCAAACCTTGCTGAAATTTCCTCCAAAAATTACATGTGAATTGGGCTCCTCGATCTGAGATAATAGAAACTGGAGTGCCATGAAGTCTGACTATCTCCTTGATATACAACTGAGCATACCGTTCTGCAGTATCGGTGGACTTGACTGGCAAAAAGTGAGCTGATTTGGTGAGTCGATTCACTATCACCCAAATTGAGTCGAACTTGCGCTGAGTGCGAGGTAACCCTACCACGAAATCCATGTTGATCATCTCTCATTTCCACATCGGTATTTCAATAAGCTGAGTTAATCCACCGGGCTGCTGATGCTCGGCCTTCACCTGCTGACAATTCGGACATCTAGACACGAAGTCCGCCACACCCCTCTTCATACCATTCCACCAATAAATCTCCTTGAGATCGTGATACATTTTCGTAGAACCTGGGTGCACAGAATACCTGGAGCTATGAGCCTCCGCCATTACCCTCTCCCGAAGATTATCTACATCTGGAACACATAGCCTACCTTGACATCGCAATACCCCATCATCGATGCCGAATGAAAATGTCGAAATCTTGTTTTTCAGAACTGCCTCCTTCAACTGTGCCAATGCTGGATCAATAAACTGCTTTTCTTTTACTTCCGCTACAAGTGACGATTCTGCTCCATTATGCATTGTAACCACCCCTTTGTTTGAGGTCGAAAGACAAACTCCCAAACTGGCCAATCGATAAACCTCTTGAGCCAAGGGCCTCTGATCCGCCTCCAAATGAGCCAAACTACCCATAGACTTCTGACCGAGAGCGTCGGCCACCACATTCGCCTTCCCTCTATGGTACAAGATGTTCATATAATAATCCTTAAGCAATTCTAACCACCTTCGATGCCTTAGATTCAGCTCCTTCTACTTGAATAAATACTGAAGACTCTTGTGGTCTAAGAACACGTCCACGTGGACCCCATAAAGATAATGCCGCCAAATTTTTAATACAAACACCACTGCCGCGAGCTCCAAATCATGCGTCGGATAATCCTTCTCATGATTCTTGAGTTGCCTTGAAGCATACGCTATAACATTCTTATGTTGCATCAACACACACCGCAAACCAACCCTTGAAGCATCACAATAAAAACACAAATCCCTCTATACCTTCTGGCAAGGTCAATACCGGTGGTGAAGTCAATCTCGACTTCAATTCCTGAAAACTCTTCTCACAAGCGTCGGACCACTGGAACTTCACCGCTTTCTGCGTCAATTTAGTCAATGGGGGGTGGTGTGCNACTCCCTCAACTCTGTTGGCGCCATTCTGTATGGTGGAATAGATATTGGCTGCATATCTGGTAGTACATCAATCCCGAAATCGATCTCTCTATCTGGCGGAATCCCTAGAAGCTCATCCGGAAATACTTCAAGAAACTCATTCACAACAGGCACGGACTCGGGAGCAGGCACCTCTGAGGTGGTGTCCGCAACCCGGACCAAATGATAGACACACCCCTTTTTAATCATCTTCGAGGCCTTAAGGTAGGAAATAAACCTATCCTTCGGCACCACACCATTTCCCTTCCACTCAATAACTGGCTCATTAGGAAACTCTAGCCTCATGATTCTGGTTCGGCAGTCGAGTTTAGCGGAGCACGAATAAAGCCAGTCCATTCCCATAATAATATCAAAATCTACCATCCCAAGCTCAATAAGATCGACCGTGGTAACGCGGCCACATACCTTGACAACACAATTCCTATAGACTCGCGCGGCTGTAATAGAATCACCAATCAGAGTCGATACAGAGAACAGCTCATGAAGTTTTTTGGGTTCTATCCCAAAACTTGAAGCAATAAACGGGGTAACATAAGACAAGGAGGACCCCGGATCAATAAGAGCATAACAATCAAGTGCTTGAACAATCAGAATACCTGTAACAACATCTGGAGAAGCCTCCGCGTTCTGGCGACCACTCAAAGCATAGAACCGGCTGGGTCCACCTCTACCTCGAGCTCCACCCCTAACTGCACCACGCCCCGCTGGAGCTGGAGGATTCCCTGAAGATGTGGTGACTGAAGAATCAGATGACTGAGCAAAACCCCTACCCCTGCCCTGACTGGGAGCACGACAATCCCGCTGAATATGACCTCTCACTCCACACCCGTAGCACACCGGGATATCCAAATAACAAGACTCGGTATGGAACCTCCCACACTTGGGGCACAGAGCCCTCCGCTGCTGCTGGAACCTCCCTCCTGGGCGACCTGACTGATGGGGTCTCCTGCTGTCTGATCCTGGTCCCTAGCGACTGCTCTGCTGGAAATGGTGCACTGATGGTGGTGCACTGGCTGAGGACTGTGCATAGGACTGGGATGACCCTGATGACCCTCTCCCATGAACTGGTCTCCCTCCTCCAACTGAACTCCCCGAGTGGCCCGCTGACCGGGCCCTGCTGCTACTCTTTCTTTCCGACCTTATCTTCAATTTCCTAGCCTCTATAGCGTAGGCGAATCCCACAATCTTCCCATAATTCATGTCTGAGTGCAAGGCAGCTGTAGGAGCTTCATTCACAACCAAGGGACTAAGGCTCTGAACGAAACGTCGAACCCTGGCATCCATAGTCGACACCAAGTGAGGAGCATATTTAGACAACCACACGAACTCCATGTGGTACTCCCACACACTCATATTACCCTGCTTGAGGACCTCAAACTCCGTAGCACGGGCTGCCACAGTCTCGGAAGGCTAGAAGTGATCCATGAAAGCATCCACGAACTCGTCCCATCTAGCCGGAGGACTTCCCTCCCCACGGGAACCCTCCCACATCTCGAACCAGGAATATGCTGCTCCCCTCAGCCTGTAAGAAGCTAACTCAACCCCCTCTGTCTCTGTAGCCTTCATCACCCGAAGGGTCTTGTACATCTCATCAAGAAAATCCTGTGGATCGGCCTCTGGATCTGTAGCTGAGAACTCTGGAGGGGCCTACAGCAGAAACTGGTTGACTCTGGAGCCGGGGGAATCTCCCTGTCCGCTGGAGGAAGCAGGGGTAGCATGAGATCTTTGGTCCTGAGCGGCCACCAATTGAGTCAACATATGAATAGCTCCTCTGAGGTCCCCATCGGATGTACCGAGATCGGAAGCTGGAACTGTAGAAGGGTCAGGAATATCAGCGGGAGGGATTGCAGCACCCTCCGCCGTCGCAGGAACAGGAATGCTTTGATCCGGAATAGAAGGGTCAGGTAGATTCAAGGTCGGGGAGTCACTCTTACCCGCACTATCTGGTACAGAATTCACAGCCACACCCGGGGTGGCATTGGCCTCAAGGCCGAGTCGAGCTCTCCTCTTTGGTGCCATTACCGAAAATTTTGAAACAAAGCACGAATTAGGCAGGGATATTTTCACTTTCCGCTTCACCGCACGATATAGAATAACAATGAAAGGTTAATTTCCTAAATGTCCATGTAGCCCCCTAATTATAGATGTGGTCGACAACACATCGATAAGAAGGGCTCTACTAGACACGACTCCGAGACATCCTAGGACTCTTTTAAAACCTTAAGCTCTGATACCAAATTTGTCACGCCCCAAAATCGAGGGACGAGACCGGCGCCTAACCGGATGAACCCAGTCAAGCGGACCTGGATTGCCTTTCCCACCCAACGTATTACCCCGTGTTCATAACATACATTATTTCATGTGAGTTAGCCGAATTTAGATTCAAGGTACATCTTACAACATAATTCCATTTTTCCTCTTTTAGCATTTCAACGATTGATATTCAAACATACATAATACATACATAACTTTCCAACATGATCCACGGTTCCGAGTACGTACTGTTACTACCCACAAATACATATATACACCCACATCATGTCTACGGAGCCTCTACGAATACTAGAGATGTTACATAACTTGCCGGTAACAAGGCCCCGGCTATATCTTTACAACATAAGCAAAAGAGGGTGGTATAATCCACACACGGCCCCGAGGAGAAGAGGGGATCACAACAACTGCTGCAGAGATGAAGAGGAGGTACCACTAACGGCGGGCTGAGCTATCTGCTATGGAACCACCTACATCCATATAAAAGATGTAGCGCCCCCGACAAAAGGGACGTTAGTACTGTGGAATAGTACTAGTATGTATGAACATACTTTCTCCCAAGTAAAATCAACCAATATAAAGATAAGAAAAAGGACAATAATAGGACCAACAATCAACACACACGGAAAGAGACAATCAAAGTCAACAATTTTACAATCTCTCCTTTTTCCTTTCCAACACCACCATATTCATGAGTTTCATCAATTTCATATCAATGGTGATAAAGATCACTTTTCCACCCTTCTTACCTCGGCCACCCTTATTACCTCGGCCACCCTTATCACCACAACCCACACCTAATTACTTTGTGTTGCGGCGCGCAACCCGATCCCACCTGACAATTCATATTTCATAACAACAACACCAATAATTTCATCACAAGGGCCTTCCTTTCAAGGATCACAAATTCAACAACAACACCAAACAATTTCATCACAAGGGCCTTCCTTTCAAGGATCACAAATTCAACAACAACACCAAACAATTTCATCACAAGGGCCTTCCTTTCAAGGACCACAAATTCACATTTAACAATTCATTTACTTGGGCTCAAAGCATCCCAAACTTTCATCAAGCAGCAATTTATGCACAAGTTGTTTCCATAACCGTTCAACTTATTTACAATGCTTCGTATCAATAACATTAAACAACTACCATCTTTGCACATAATAAGGTAGGCACGCCAAGTCACAATTCAAAATATCATCTAACACAGTGGGGTGACAATCAACTAGACAGTCAATTCACATATTTTCATATAAGTACACATACTGTATGCTTTCCACAACAAGAGGGATTTTACAAGGGTTAAAGTTAGCCATACATACCTGGAGTCGAAATCCCTTTTTTACTTTTACTCACAAATCGCCGAACCGACTAGTACCGTCAATCTAGTTTACAATTAAACATATTTGACTCAGAATTTGAAATCATGCATATAATTCGGACTCTCTTAAGTTGTTTGCCGAACACTATGTGACCCCATTGGATTACCAACCCCATCTTTGTGAAATTTACCCCAACCCACTCCCTCTTACTAGATTAACACCATTATTAAACATGCATGCAAGGTATTAGTTAATATTTCAAGAATCAATCCATGTGAATCCTCCCTTTGTTTAAAATCAGAAAATTAATGGAAAAGGGGTTGGGAACCCTCACCTGCTAGAAAGAGGAAGAAGAAGATTACTTTAATTCCAGGCCTGAGGGACGTTGAAAATCAAATTGATGGAAGAACCACTTTCTCTCTCAAGAACTCTCCTTTCCTTCTCTCTATTTTGTTTAGAAAACTTGTTAAAATGAAGGGGTTGGGTGTTTTAATGAACTGGGGGTCAGGTTTTAAAATTAGAAATATTAGGAGCCCGGCACAGGAATGCGATCAGGAATGCGATCGCATTCCTGACATGTGGTCCACAGACCGGTCGCAGAATGGCCCTCAAGATGGGCCAACTTTAAAAACACACTATGTGGGTATGCGACCACTATGCGGTCAGCATACACGTTATGTGATCGCATAGTGCATCACATAACCTCCCTCACCAAAAACCAATGGGCAATAATGCGACAACTATGCGGTCTGCATAACCAGAATGCGATCGCATTCTGGACCGCATAGTTGTCCTAAATTTGGGCAGTTGCCTGCCCAGGTATGCGACCATTATGCGGTCCGCATACACGTTATGCGATCGCATAGTGCGTCGCATAACACCCAACTTCTGGAAAATTACATCTTTCAACTTCCGGGGTGCTTTTATTCAAAAATAGGTTCGATTTTAAGGATTTCTACAGTTATAACAACTCGGGGACTTATTCGGGCATTATCTTAGACAAGAAATTTTACGGGTCCTTACATTTTACTTATTTCCAAACAATTGTATTTAGAAGTTGTATTAAACTCTGTAGAGCTTATGATTTGTAGTATCGGTTTTGGGAAATTGTAAATTTGGTAGAGGCTTTTATTTCGAGACTGTTAAATTTTAATTATTCTTGTTGTTATTTAGTAAAAGTTAGGCTTACCTAGTCCCTAAGACTTGGTTCCGTCATGATACCTAACGGAGGGAAAATTGGGTCGTGACAAGTTGGTATCAGAGCTCTAGGTTCATAGGTGCTACGAGTCATAAGCGAGTTTAGTAGAGTCTTGTAGATCGGTACGGAGACGTGTGTACTTATATTCGAGAGGCTACATAACTATTAGGACAATCTCACTTGTTTCATTCCTATCGTACGAGCTTATTGATCGTGGAGTTCTAATTTTTATCATTCTATTCTCTCATTGATGGTGAGGACACGATCTGTAATGACCGACGACGCTACTCCTGGAGCAGGTATCGCTAGAGGCAGAGGCAGAGAGCGACGAGGCACACATGTCGCAGCTAGAGCGCCTACTAGAGTAACAGTTAAAGAGCCGACAGTAGCTCCAGTTGGGGAACAGGTACTAGAGGCGCCTGTTGTTACCCCCACACTTCAAGAGACCTTAGCAAAGTTCCTGAACATGTTTGGTACATTAGCTCATGACAAGTTGATTCCGGTTGCACAAGGTACTTCACAGATTGGGGGAGGGACTCAAACTCCCGCCGCCCACACTCCAGAACAGCGACACGGCTTGTGGTTCCAGCTCAGCCCGTGGTTAGGGCAGCATCAATTGAGGAAGAGTAGTGTAGACTTGCAAGGTTCAATAAATATGACCTTCCTACATCCAGTGGTCTAACAACATAGGATGCTCAGGGATTTCTAGAGGAGTGTCGCCGTATCCTCCACACTATGGGCATAGCAGAGTCAAGTGGGGTTGCTTTTACTACGTTCCAAATTAAGGGAGTGGCTTATCAGTGATGGAGGGCGTATGAGTAAGGTAGCCCAGCCTATGCAGCTTCACTTATATGGGTTCAGTTTTCAAAGATGTTCCTGAGAGAGTTTGTACCTCAGTCCCTTCGGGATGCATGGCGCATGGAGTTTGAGCAGTTACGCTACGGCACTATGTCAGCATTAGGAGTATGCCATTAGATTCAGTGATTTGTCTAGACATGCCCTTGACTTTGTCGCTACAGTTAGGGAGTGTGTCTGTAGGTTCATTGAGGGGCTCATGCATGATATTCTGTTCAGCAATTTCTTGGGAGTTGGAGTCAGATATTTCATTTCAGCAGGTGGTAGAGATCGCTCGCCGGTTAGAGGGCATGTGGGACAAGGAGAAAGAGGACATGCGGGGCCAAGAGAGAGAGGGAAGACAAGGTCACACGAGATAGGACAGGGAGGCTAGGAGGCCTCGTATACCGGAGAGATATGATGGTCCTTATTTTGGAGGTAGGTTGTGGCATGGTAGAGGTTTTGCGGGTCAGCTAGTTCAGTTTGCACTTCAGCCTTTGCACAGTGTTTCAGGTACTCATGGTTTTCAGAGCACGCATACTGCACTATTCCCACAGCCATGTCAGCAGAGAGGTTGCTTTGAGTGTGTATATACCAGCCACATGGTGAGAGATTGTCCCAAACTTCAGGTAGATGTGTCACAATGGGGTATTCAGGCAAGTAGGGGTGCCCAATAGGGGAAGTTTCGACCCGTTGATGTGTTGCATATGTGTTTCCTTTCCTTCTTTCTTCTTCAGCATAGTCTCAAGGTATAGTATTGGACTTAAAGGACGATGTAGGTGCTACCGTAACGCTGTAGGGTGTGGTCACTTCCACCTCAAACGGAGTTGGCGCGATTGAGGGCGTTGTTACTTCCACCTCAAATGGAGTTGGCGTGGCTACTTAAACCTTAATCGGTGACTGAATCTGTACCACTATAGGTGTGAGAGTGACTGGAGATATTTTATGACTATCCCCTTCATGAATGAGTCCAATTGACATTTTCGGATCCCATTCTTCATTAGTTTATATCACATTTACCCCCTCGCCCCTGTGATCCGGGAGAGGATTGTTGCGGACATTAGGTGCAGCCTATTTTGCTTGTATAACCTTGGTGTCAATCAACATCCGGATATTATCCTTCAAAGTGCGACATTCATCAATAGTATGACCTTTCATGCCCGAGTGTTAGGCACATGTCTTGTTTGGATTATTTCATTGTGAGGAATTTTCCATAGCAACAGTGGGAATGGGAGTGACATAACCGGCATCCTTCAGTCTCTCGTATAATAGGTCGATGTGTTCAGCAATTGGGGTGTATTGTCTGGGCGGTCTACGGTCGAAATTTGGTCTAGGCTTTTGGTAGTTTTGGCGGGCTGGTGGTGAGTGGTAGTATGCTGGCTGGGTGTTATATGTATGGTAAGTGGTGGCTGGTTGTTGGTATCTGGGAGGTGAAGCCTGATATGTGGGTGGGGGTGTTTGGTATGTGAGAGGAGACTATGGACCTTAGGCCACCATCACTGCCCCTACTTCCTTCTTTTTAGAAATACCGCCTGACTGCAAGGCTTTGTTTGTAGTCTGGAGTGCTTCAAAATTTGTCACCATTCCGCTCTTAGTCCCCTCTTCTATTCTTTCTCCCAATTTGATGATGTCAGAAAATTTATGGTTTTCAATAACCATCAATCTTTCATAGTATTGCGGATCTTGAGTTCTGACAAAGAACGTATTCATCTATTCTTCTTCCAGTGCTAGCCTTACTTTCGCAGCTTCAGACCTCCACCGATTAGCATACTCGCGGAAATTTTCCGTTGGCTTCTTCTTAAGATGCTGAATATAGAAGACGTCTGGCGCATTTTCTATGTTGAACCTGAACCGATCCATAAAATCTGACGCCATGCTTACCCAATTAACCCATTTCTTCGAGTTTTGACTGATGTACCAAGAAAAGGCATCTCCAGTGAGGCTCCTCATGAACATCTTCATGCGGATTCTTTCATCCTTACCAACCCCTACGAGTTTGTCACAATATGTTCTCAAATGTACCTTCGGATCACTTGTCCCGTCAAACATTTCAAACTTAGGAGGTTTGTAACCCTCTGGCAGTTCTACGTCCGGCTGAATACACAAATCCGCATAGTTCAAACCCTCAATGCCTTTACCACATTCGACACTTTGGACTCGGCCAGTAACTTTCTTGGGTTCTTCCGTCATGTTCTTGATGAGCAGGTCCTTCTCGACGGACTCCGCTGTGTACATGGTCTGTTGTGGAGTGTGAGGTAAGGTTTCCATGTATATGGGTTTGCCTTGATGGACTCCAGGAATTTGGGCATAGTGGTGGTCGTTGGTTGAGTTTTGGGGATCAGGGGTAGGTTGTGGTGCGTTTTGAGGAGTATAATAGGTAGTGGTTTGTGGATATTGGGTTGGATGGTGATAATGTTGTGGAGGGGTCGGTATTGGCGGAGGATTAGGATTTTGAGGAGGTGTGGCATACTGATGAGGTGCGGGAGGATTTCGCGGGTGTTGGTTTTGTGTGTTCTGGGGAGGTGCTGTGTTTTGGCCAATTTGTTGGTTGATGCCGGGGATGTTCAGGGTGAGGGAAAGTTTTGCCAAGTTCCGGACCTGATCAAGTTCCCCTTGTAACTCCAGTATTTTCTGTTCCATTCGTAAAACCAAGTCATTCTGTGCCGGGGTACTTCGACCATCTGAAGTTTCGACGTTCCCTGCGTGAGTAGCGTTGTCTTTCCTGATACTGCTCGTATCATCCATGTTGGGTTTTCCTTTATTTTTGGGATCACTTGGAGGAGGAAGTGGTGGAGGACCTCTGGATCTAGTATGATATGATGATGATACCAGTATGCACAAATCAACCTTAATGGGAATAAACAAAAGGAAAGATAACAAAAGGTAAACAAGTTAGTAAGGAATATTAGAAGGATGTTTGCGGTATTTAAACACACATTGCGGGATTATAAATTTGTGTCCTAATTTTGGGGACCTCATTGTGCCCGAGGTAGGCCTTAGCGACATATAGATTTGGAGAAAATTGATGCCAATAATTGCGTCATTTCATTAATGTGATAAATGGACCAAATCTCCACTAAAACGACAATAATTAAAAAAGAGTTTCTAATGGCATTCACCTTATTTAAATCAAAGTCTAAAATGAGTCTAGAAAGCAAATAAAACATTGTTCCTAATCTATTTGGTCCCAAAGGGACCTTCTCCATGCTTGGCCTTCTTAGCTCCATCAATCAGGTTTCCCAGGTCGCGCATGTGCAACAACAGATAAGCCCTTGCTAGATGACCTCCTTCATTGCCCTATGCATTCTGACAGTCTGAGATCCTTTTTCTCATCTTTCCCTCAAGCTCCATCAACCCCTGCTCCAAATATTCCAACCTCTCTATTGATTTAGTAGTGATTCCTTTCCACCCGTTGATTGCTTCCATGTCCACTTTATGTTGTTTCAAATGCCTGGCTTCATACTCCAAAACCCTTTTGTGCAACATCATGTATTTGACTTGTGCTTCAGCAGCATCGTCTATAACCTATTCTTCATATTAATTCCCGGCTTGACATCTCTCGCTATATCATCTACCAACCATGATGGATAGAAGTACACATAGCCGGCATTATACCGATATGGCTCGATGGTATCTTTCTCTACAATGATCTTTTGATTCTACATATGATGTGACTCGAACTTGAATGGAATGGTGTTCCCCTTGAAGTCTGCTTTGTACTAGACCATGTTGGAAACCCCAGGTATAACATGCTTTCTCCCAGCTTGCCTCATTACCCTTATAGGAGCATAAGGATAGATTCCTCTCAATCTGGTTAGCACTAGATGAGTAGTCTCTCTTGACCTAATGATGAACTCGCTGCTAGGGAAGCATTCTAACATCCAATGCACCTTTTCATCAGTCAGATTTCTGAAGAAACATTTCATGGTTGTGCAAACCTGTTTGGGATAAAAGTCATTCTCTTCGGATGGTGATAGGCTATGTGGTCATTCCATGGTCTTCGCAGAAGTTCTTGATGATATTCACCTTTCTAAAAGTGTTCTAACAACCATACCTGCAGCAACAAATTGCAACCCTTGAAGTACCCATACCCTTTTTTGCAGCGGTCTAGGGCTCGGTACATCTCATCCAAGATCATAGAGACGATGGTGTAAGTTTGCCTCTCAATCCCTCCATTAAAGTCCTAGCAACCATAGCTAGGCGAGTGTGGATCTTTTCCCCTTTCATCGGAAATATCACCATTCCCAGAAAACAGACAATGAATACAAAAACCTGGTTGTATGTTCAACCCAAAGAAGTAATGGCAATTTCATCATGGTGAAGGCGATATGACTTGATGTGACCGTAACGTTCATAAAGGAACTCAAATGGTATATAAGACTTCTTCAGACAAACCAACTTATCATTTTTCTTGAAACCCATCATTTTCAAGAAACCTTGGGAAGTACATCCTATACCAATAAACCAGGTCTGTCCCATGGGAGCCCAGCGAAGCATCCTATTTCCTCTAAAAGAGGAGTCATTTCTATGTCACAAAAATGGAAGACATCTCTCTTTTCATCCCAAAACATGGTGGCGGCCTCAATCAATGCATTGTTTGGCTGAATGTCGAATAAAGAGGGTAGATTCCCAAGGACTCTTTTTACATGGTTTTGTCACTAGGTAAGAGGTTTTCCCACAAATCAAGCAGCAACGGTGGGATGTTTTGAACCATGCCAAACCTAGGGACTTCGTGCCTCATTTCTTCCAAATAAATAGAGCTAGCCCTTTCCCCCTCCGTATTTGACTATTTACACATTAATGATCGGCATACTGACATGTTTTCTCCAAATAATGCACATATCGTGATAGTGTCCATTGGGATTATGGAAATCCCGGCAGACTTGGACAAAGCTTGCCTTAGCGGGTTATCACGCGGACGGTGTTCTAACCCATACTAGGTTTAGACATGATGCATGCACAAATAATATTAGAGTAGGGTTTCTAAAAGAGTCTAGACCGGTACCCTCAAGCGGACAACTTGAGAGGGAAAGGGAGAGAACCTCGACTGAACCGCTGATCGATTAGTTTTACCGCATATAAAACTTTCCAAATTTAAAGGGTGATTTTGGAAGACCGCGGACACTCATCAAGCGCCACTATGGTATTAAATGGGCACGAGTGGAATATGATGTGGAGCATGCTTAATACAAAGATAAACAACACGTTGTCAAAAAATTTGTTTGATGAAAAAAATAAATGCAGTAGTAAAATGAAACGTAAAAGACATGAAAAGAAAGGAAAACAACAAGTTAGTTCGTGCGATGTAGAAATTGTAATAAAGTAAACGAGGGAGTAAGGGTGTGGAGAGACATGATATAGCAATTTAAAAGATGACTTGGAGCAAATAAGTATGACTAGAAAAGGAATACGCACGTTATATTAAATTTTGAGCAGAGAAGGGAAGAGGAGGGAAAGGATTTGCATATGAATTCAAACAAATGGGAGAATAGGGGAAGGGTGTGCATGCAACAATAAATGGGGAACATGAGTGGGATATTCATGTAGCAGCAAAAAAAAAATAAAAAAAGGAAATGGGAAACACGTTTATTAGAGAAGTAATTCATATAAACCAAATTTGCTATGGTAAGAGCCTAAATATCCCCAGCAGAGTCGCCATGCTGTCGTGCCCCTTTTTCTCGTGAAATCGGGTTTCGACATGTGACAACTCTTTTAAAGGAGGTATTAAAAAAGAAGAGTTGCCACCTAACTATTTTAAGGTGCGTTAGGGCACCTATTTGCATATGACTCAGGTTTGACTAGTTTGCATCACCAAAGATCGGGTAAGGGCTCAAAATTACCTCGAAGAGAAGGTGTTAGGAACTCTTCGAGGTCCACAAGTGTGGGCCCCGGCCGAACATGAATTATATGAATTAGTCAGATAAACAAAGACAGAGAAAATAAGAAGTTGGGGAGGTTTTATTATCAAAAGACTTTTGAGTAAATACAAACACTTGATTCAAAAGATACATATGGATAAGATGGGGGGTCCTATGTTTTTTAGCCTAAAGGATCACCCCGGGCAACATAAATAATACTTCGTAACTCCCTCAAGATGGGCTGTTACTCGTATTATTCAGCGGGCACTGACTATCATCTCCCGTTACCCGATTACTATCTTTAAGTTATTACTTAAAGCGCACTAGTTGATTGTAAGTCGTGCCTTATGCCATGCACTACCCGTCCCATGCCTATGGTCCAGGAGGCATTTGGACCTCTATTTTGGGTGGTTCTAGACTTGACTTAGGCTGCTCAAAAAATGTTAAAACTAGGCGACAATTCAAAACAAATAGGACTGCAATTAAATATAATTAAAGGCTCAAGTTAGCCTCCGCAATTAGACAACAAGTGCACGCACACAGTTTTTTATGTTAGGGTGTTAGGATGTTTGAGAATTGAGGAGAATTACAGTCGTTAAGCCCTATAGACATGGTTTCTAGATGATTTGATTAAGATGCGCAGGTCATTTTAGACCTATGATTTCTAAATTGCCAGTTGTGAATACCTGATGTTGCTAAGTCGCTTATTACAGATTATAAGTTAATAAACGTATAAGGCATGATATCTAAATGGTTTGAACAAGTAAGGGACAATGAAACTGTCACGCCCCAACCTTGGGAGGCGTGGCTGGCACCCGGTGCCGCACTGGTGTCACGACCCAAATTCCCACCCTTTGGGTCGTGACTGCGCCTAACGTTGAACCCGCTAGGACAGCCAACGTATAACTTGCAATAGTAATTTAAAATCATTTAATACTGAACGAAACGATGGTTCGTCACTTTCAACCAATTCCCAACAAAATCCTATAAGCATTGCTTAATAAAAATGATGAAACTTTAAGAATGCGGAGAATAAAGACATGACAAACATGAAATAACGAAAACTTCCCACACTAGTAACTCTCAAAATTTTACTGAGCCTTTCAAATCCCCTCAATTGTTTCACAGCAGAGAAATAAAAATAATATCTTAGAAAAGCTCAAAAATGAAATGATA
>ML252017.1:1000-38015 GCA_005239495.1 Nicotiana undulata
CGTCTAAGGCTCATAAGCCGCTGAATACTCCCTCAATTATCCCCAAATGCACCACAATAGAAATACGTACCCTAAAGAGACTTCCTGCGAATTTAAAGTCATTACCTTCACTTTCCTGATACTGATGGATAGAATCCATGATAATGCAAATACACCACAAGCCTTGACACCTTCCCCGTATATCTCAGTTCTAGCCCTTCTCACGCCTTGAAGATCCTCGATCGCTACATATAACCTTGAATTTGTCTGAACCATTCTCGAACGTCATTTACTCTATGTAATTTCAATTACACTAACCAAGTAAACAGAACGGCCTGAACCCGCTTGCAATCCACATACTAGGAAAGTAATCCACACATTTGGAGAAATAAGCAAACTCATACATTGCACACTCTACACTTACCAGTACAACTCCATCATTCAATGAATTCCACTATCCGTAAAGTACATTACAACTTGTATCGAAGAAATTTCCATCACTCGAGTCATTCCCAGACTCCGCCTCTGTAGGTCATAACTGATTCACCAACATACCTTGAATCGAAACTAATACAACACATAATCGTGTAATCAACTTATCATTAGCGGACTCCCCCACTTGGATCAAAGCCAAGACCAAGACAAACAATAACTCACGATGCCCATACACTATCACTGCCACCATATTGTGGTAGGATTCAACTAAATCCTTCATACGCTCATATGACCCAGACCATCTAACCCCCAACTCATATGCAAATCTCGCATTCACCATTGTAATGGTCATGCTAACTCCCTCAAGCGATCTAAACTCAGATTACAATATACATCATTTACTGAAAGAGAGAACTTACTACGGATCAACATAAGGGTCACACACCTCAGGACAATCCGCAGGAGATAGCCCTCCTTGCTTAACCTCAAGATGATATCCCCTTATACACTTCCAAAAATCGTGACTATCAAGCAATTACTATACCTTCCTACATTAGAACACAACCACTGCCTTCCCTCGAGACATCCCATTAAGCGGTATGAGAACCTGGAGCTGATGGCAGAACTAATACTGGAGCTGTGGTCAAAGAAATCTTGAGCTTCTGGAAGCTCTACCCACACTCGTCTGACCACATGGATACCTTCACTGGACACCACTTGTCCCAAGAATGCTACTGAACTGAGCCAACACTTCACACTTGGAGAACTTCTCACAAAGCTTATCCTCCCTATATCCTTGTAATACCATCATCAAATGTTGAATATTCTATCACTGGCTACGAGAGTACGGCAGGATGCCATCAATAAATACAATAACAAAGGAGTCATAACACGGCTGAATACACCGGCAATCAAATACATATACGCTACTGGGGCATTTGTCAGCTCAAAAGACATCACAGGAACTCAGAACATAACAGGAAAACCCACTTCACTCCACAACTAAACTACAAGAGAGGTCCTTCAATACTCATAACTCGAAGCCATATTCTAACTCAATACAGAAGTCAACTACTCAATAGTTCTTGTTATATCTCTCGCCAATTCATTTTTTTCACAATCAAACACCCTGAACACATCTAACCATCAAATCACACTCACCACGTAGTCATCTAGTCACAAGGTCCCCTCAATAAGGGCACCAACGGACATGTAAGTCCCCCAACACATGTGCTCACACAAATGAAATCTCAACACCCAAGCCACAGACAAAAATCCGGCTTCAAGTCCTTCTGACTGGCCCATTATCAACATGTTAAAAATCACATCTCACCCATGAAAGTCACAAGCCGACAACGCACAACTGATACCAAGCGCTCGTGTGCGCATTCGAATACATGAAAAGAATTCAAAGAGTCACGCTTTTGGCTGAATAAATGGATTCGCACGATAAAAATTCAAGAATGTGGAATGTTTCCTAAGGGTTCTGCAGCCTCTCGAAGATAAGTACAGACGTCTCTGTACCGATCCGCAAGACTCTACTAAACCTTCTCATGACCGTTGAGTCCTATGTAACCTAGTGCTCTGATACCAACTTATCACGACCCCAAATCCAAACTGGTCGTGATGGCGCCTATCGTGGAACTAGGCTAGCCAACACTCAAAATTTTCACATTTTTTCTTTTCAAATATCTCAATTTATTTTCAACGATTCATAATACACATATAAATTTCAAAATCTTTAAACAAAACAATCAAGATAACAGTCTACAACCGTCCCCAAGACCCGGAGTCAACATGTCATGAGCATCTACGAAATAAACTAACTCTGATATTGTCATAGACAAAGTCTAGGAATAATATATTAATACTAAATTAGGAAGGGAAATGGAGAAGCTGCAGACGCTGGACAGCTACCTCGAAATCCCGTAAACCTGCTGCTAACGAACAGAGACAGCTACTGCTCCGAGCCGGTACCTGGATCTGTGCACAGAGGCACATGGAGTAATGATGAGTACGCCAATTCAGTAGTAATGAAAATAAATCACAGTCTGAGAAATACGAAACACATAGCACAGATACACTAATTCACAAAAACAGTAAAATACCAAGTCACCATAAAGTATTCATCAAATACATAAGTTCGAAAACCAACTTCCAGAAATCCTTTGAAACAAGTATAATTTCAATATATCTCAGTAAAAATCAGTTTGAAAAACGAAGTGAATCATAGTTCAAAATCTCAGTAATATCATCATAAATCTGTCCCTCGGGCCAAAATCATTTCTCATAACAATCTCAGTATCAACCCATCATGCAACCTCACAGTCACTCAATGTTAGCCCATCAGGCAACCTCACAGTCACTCAGTATCAGCTCATCAGGCAACCTCACAGTCACTCAATATTAGCCCATCAGGCAACCTCACAGTCACTCAATATTATCCCATCAGGCAACCTCGCAATCACTTAGTATCAGCCCCGCGGGCAACATCACTCATTAGGTACCTGAGGTCACTAGGGGTGTGTACAGACTCCGGAGGGACTCCTACAACCCAAGCGCTATAATAAGCCACAACATGGCATAAATCACACACAATATTGGCCCGCAGCCTCACTCAGTCAGACACTCTCAACATGCCCTTCAAGCCATAAATATATCGGGTTCTCGACCCAAAAAATAGTGTTTCATTTTCAATAAATAGTATCAAAATACTCTGAGTGCAAAACAATTTATCAAGAAAAGATGAGTGAAAATCATAACATATCAATGAGGAATATAGTAAAAACAGCCCCCAAGGGGTAAACAATTCGGCACTACGCCCCAAATATTGCTTACATCCCAAATCATATCAAAATATATCAATACTAATAAGCATAGGCTTAAAAATCGATTTCGCAACTCAATAGTTGCCTAAATAGGGAATATATTTCGAAATTTCCAACCTTTTCATTCCAAAACCCGTGAAAGGGTGCAGAGTCCGGGGGTTCATACCCTCAGGACATGATTTAAGACATTACTTACCTCAAACTAGCCTGAAAACTATTCCGCAATACGTTTTCCTCTCGTATCAACCTCTGAGCGCTCCAAATCTATAAAGATCAGACCTTTATCATCAAATTATGCCTAAGGAATGAGTTCCAATTGAAAATTACAAATTTTAGCTCAAAACCCGAAATCGGTCAAAACCCGACCCCCAGACCCGCGTCTCGGAACTCAGAAATTTTTATGCTAAAATGCTCTTCGTCATCTCACGAGTCCGTACATATAAAGGACGCGAAAATTGGAGTTCGTTTGACCCCTCAAATCGACCCCTAAAGGTCTCAAAATCTCAAGCCCTAACCCCAACTTTTCTACTGATTTTCATGAATTAAACACTGAGATTATGTTCCTTAATCACCTATAATCGAGTTTTAAGGTCCAAAATACTTACCTCTATGAAGAACACTGATTTTCCCTCTTCAAAATCGCCTCAAAGCTCTCTTCCCGTACAAAAATAGGTTATGGTCGCGGAGGGTTTAATTTAATACTGCCCAGTGGTTTCTTCATCGCGATCACGGACTTCCAGTCGCGATCGTGGAGCACAAAACCCACTGCCTCTCTTTTTACTCTACGCGATCGCGGAATTTCCCACGCGATCCCGAAGCTTAGCCTTCCACACCCACGCGATCGCATCTCCACCCACGCGACCGCACTGACCAACTCCTTCCACTTCTCACCAGTCCACGCTCCTCTACGCGATCGCAGTCCTGGCCACGCGTTCGCGTAGTACAAGTTCATAGACTCACACGATCGCGACCTAACCCCTGCGATCGCGATTCACAATTTCCCCCAGGCCCCAACTTACTCTATGCGATCGCGGATGAGTTCACGCGATCGCAGTGAACAAATCCATGCTGCTAAAACATCAGAAAACCAGCTATTCTAAGTCCAAATGAGTCTGTTAACCACCCGAAGTCAATCCCGAGCCCCTCGGGACCCCAACCAAATTTACCAACATATCCCATAACATCATTCAAACTTAGTTGCACTCTCAAAACACTAAAAATAACATCAAAACACCAAAATCACATCGCATTCAAGTCTAAGAACTTTCAACTTTCTGAAATCCACCAACGATGCCGAAACTATCCAAAACAACTCCGATTGACCTGAAATTTTGCGGACATATCCAAAACGACATTACGAACCTGTTCCAACTTCCAGAATTCCATTCCGACCCTGATAGACTTTTTTTCCATTGCCGACCGGAAATCACCAAAAACTAACTTTCGCCAATTCAAGCATAATTCTACACCGGACATCACAAAATTATCTAACGAAGCTATCCGTACCATAAAATCCGCATTCCGAGGTCGTTTACCAATAAGTCAACTCTCAGTTGACTTTTCCAACTCTAAGGCTATTTTTAAAGACTTAGTGACTAAATTCTCATTACAACCATTCCGATACAAACTCTAACACATCAATAACAGTATAACCAACCTATGACGAGTCAATAACAATAATTATAATGCAATTTCTACGGAACGACCGACCGGGTCGTTACATTCTCCCCCACTTAAACATGCGTTCGTCCTCGAACGTGCCTAGAGTTGTTCCAAACACCACCAGAATTGATGTGTAACCTACCATGCACATATTCAGAGGTGATTCCACGTCACCTTACCCCATATAGGTCTAACAACACAGTTGAAGTTTCATTATCAAATCCTGACCCATAAACCTTAGAACTACATTTTCACTTCTGAATCAATTTACAAGATCGAAATCCCACAACTATAAACTGAATAAGTCTGAGTACACTGTAACAAGTCATATCTGTAACCCAAGATGAAATCACATAATCCACTGCATGACTCAAGCACTCGTGGCGATAACTCCTAATCACAATAGTTGCTTATAACAACCTAATACCGGTAATAACATCTTATCAAACAAATCCTTGCTTTAACACCTTCATATGGTGTCGATGATGAAAGAAACACGTAGAAATCAGCAACCATTCGCCCGATCAGCATCAATACCATCCAGAGCCATAACTTGTGCAACTCGTGCACTCAATAACAACATCCCAAGAGCTTAATTCATAAAATAGAAGATTCACACGAGAGGACTATCCTGCCATTAACTATTACCATCACAGCATCATGCTAGAAGCCTGGCACACACCGTAAAATCAGAACACACGAATCTGACACCAAGGATCATACCTCTACCTAACTCCGCTGCAAAGCATGATCCCATCCAACCGCTGGACCACATGAAATACTCCGAGCCACCTTGCTCAAATCAATAGCCATGCGAATTTTGACATCAATTACTCAAAGTGCATTACCATAACCACGGGGAAAATCGGACGATACCATGCCACCCAAACCAGCAATAACATAACCAACATGTGTCAATCATGCAGCACCCAATTACTTACCTTACTCAAATCTAGATAATAAGACCAATTAGAATCGCACCCTATGCACATATAACCAACAATCACATCTCCTCGAAACACCGAAAGGTAACTCATAGATCACTCCAAAACACGAATAAGCTCAATGACAATCGAATGGTACATCCCTCAACAATAGCAATCAGAGTCAACAATTCTGACTCGGTGCATACCGCACACTCATACTGGCTTACCAATAACTCTAAGTCAACTCTGGTCACCCACAACAGGTAGATAACTCTACGAACGTTCATAATGACTGAATCATGACATATACTAACACCTGACTAGATTTGCTCGCATCCTCGTAGTTCACAACTACAATGTTCATGAAAACTCCCAGTCTCAAAAATCCATGAGGCGCACTCCCAATCTCCTATGCGATCGCATGACATGCTTTGCGATCGCATAGGCCAACTATGCTGCCTCCCTAATTCCTTCTGTGCGTTCGCATGCCTACAGGTGCGATCGCATAAGCCAATGCCTGCAGCCTCCCAAATTTCTCCTTTGCGATCGTAGACTGCGTTCGCACTAGCCAGCCCAGCAACCCCCAGGTTTTCTTCGCGATTGCACACCAACTCCTGCGATCGCATAAGCTAAAATCTCACCCCTTCAATTTTCTTCTTCGTGATCGCACTCCTAATGATGCGATCGCAATTCACACCAGAAGCACCAGCAAACAACATCAGCTAAACACTCTGAAATGACCCGAAACACACCCGAGGCCCCCAGGATCCCATCCAATCACCCCATTCAGTCCCATAACATCCCCCGGACTTGCTCGAGGCCTCAAATCACATACAACAACAACGCAATTACGACTTGCACTCAAATTCAAACTTTATGAACTTTGAAATTTCAAACTTCTACATTCGATGCCGAAACCTATCAAATCACGTTCGATTGACTCCAAATTTGCACACAAGTCATATTCGACATTACGGACCTGCTCCAACTTTCGAAATCGCATTCCGACCCCGATATCAAATTTTCCACTTCCGGTCGGACTCCTCGCTCGAGCTACAAGATTTCTTAGATTTCATTCCTGTTGACTAATCCGAGTCCTTGAGAGCTTAGACGTCAGCGGGGAAGAACTCCGAAAGAATTTCATCGCCTCCTCCTCTCTTGCCCTCTTGATGGTATCCAGTTGAAATGGTTGCTGTATTGCCCCTAGTTCAAGCTCTAAGTCAAGCATTCAGGCACCAAAGACCTCTGACTATGCTCCTCAGCCTAGGAAAGAAAAATCTCATTTGCCTAATACGTACTACTGTGCAATAGATGATTTAGCTGCCGTTATTCCTCCACCAGCTTCTTGTTGGCATCAAGCCAGCCCTTATTCCTTGTATCAACAGGCAATCACGCATAAAAGAAAGGCTACTAACTTGGCTGATTCAACAAGGAAAAAAGTTTCTCAAAAACCTTCAAATTTCTATCTTTAGCCAAATGACTTCAAAATAACCTACGGACATCCGAATTTACTTCCGATCACGCTCCCAACTCCAGAATCTCCATACGGAGCTATTCCCAGACTCGGTATCTCAAACGGACATCTATAACACTGAAATGCCTTTCAATCCAAATTTATGAAATTCTTCTAAAATGCTAACTTCCATAATATGCGCCGAAACGCTCCCGGGTTATCCGACTCCCGATCCGAACATACGCCCAAGTCCGAAATCATCATACGAACCTGCCGGAACCTTCAAATCCTAATTCGGAGGTCTTTTACTCAAAATTCTAATCTTAGTTGATTCTTCCAACTTAAGGCTTCCAGAATGAGAATTTTCTTTCCAAATCCACTCGAACTTCCCGAATTTCAATTCCGACCATGCGTACAAGTCATAATACCTATAATGAAGCTGCTCATGACCTCAAACCATTGAACGACGCGTTAGAGCTCAAAACGACCGGTCGGGTCGTTACATCGTTCCTCACCAAAATACATTTTTCTCTCATGCCTTGATTCTACGTGCAAAGTAATGGTTGATACTTAGTGTTTCAACTCTTCTTGGAGTGTATTTGTTTTATTCTGTTAGAACTTCATACATTCCATCCATGACCCGGTTTGAATAGAAGGTGAAAGATATAGGTTAGATGTATCTGTTGTATATGTTAACCCTTATAAAAACTATGCATTGGCTTTATACCCACACCAGATGTGATTAGTCTCTCTTTTTAATCTGAAAGTGTTCTTTTGTTATTTCTTACTTGAAATATATATGGATTGAGAGTACCAACATTCATATTTTCCAAAAAGACACTTGAGATTTTACTGTTGAAATCAAAATATGAAAGAAATTACTAATAAAATAATAATTAAGAATTTAGATGGAGAATGAAATAGGTAGTGATAGTCACTTTGTACCAAAGCTCATGTTCGGATGCCATATAAAACTTTTATATGTATCCTACATTAAAGTCGTGCTAATGGCAATGCCATTATATTCGAATAGCCAAGTTGATAACTTTACTAGACTTAATATTTGATGCTTGATAGACTAAGCACTACATATTTCGTTGTTTTTGTTCGACTCTTACGACCATCGTATCTTTTCAGTTTTAGTGTTAAAGGATTACTAGGAACAAAAATAAGTAACTCTTTAGCCAATTAATTCTGTCACAAACAGCATGCAACCACGATATATTTTCTCACGCGGTCCAACTTTACATAGCATTTTCAATAGGAATATCAATATCGATAACCCATAAAGCCCTGATCATGACAAAGTAACAACAAATGAAATTAAGGAGCATATAACACAAGGAATATTGTATCTATTAAAGTTTGATTATTCATCTTCGTAGATTCAAACGATATCCAATCATCTTGACCTCGACGAAAAATTATGATGCGACAATCCACATTAATCTATCAAAAAAGCTTGTACTTTTTTCATTCACGTGTAATTATTTACTCAAAGCTTTATTTTAATAATATTGTGATTATTTTATGAAGTTATTACAACACTACTTGACATACACGTGCAACGCACGTGCAGAAAAACTAGTATGTATATATATAGATGTGATGATGAACTCGTCAGTAAGGAACCATTCGAACATCCATTGAACTTGATCCTCAGTCAAATTGTCGAAAAACTGCACCCATTCTACAGCATTCTCTGGTTGAGCAAACCTGTCTAGGATATGGGTCATTCTCTTAGGGTGATGAAAAGTTATATGATCATTCCACGGCCTTCGTGGAAACTCTTGACGGTATTGACCTCTCTGGAGATGCTCCAATAACCAAACCTGTAGCAGCAGATTACAACCCTCGAAGTGTTTGAACTCCTTCTGGCAGCGGTCCAAGGCCCGATATATGTCAACTATGATCATAGGGACAATGGTATATGTTTTCCCCTCGATTCCCTCCATTAAGGTTTTGGCTACCATGGCCAGTTTGGTGTGAATTCTGTCCCCTTGCATTGGAAACACTATCATACCCAGGAAGCAGATGATGAACACAAAAACCTTGCGGTGAATACAACCCAGGGAAGTGATAGACAATTCATCATGGAATATATGATAGGATTGCTATGATCATATCATTCATAGAGGTAGTAAAAGTGTATGTAGGACTTATTCAGGCACTCCAAATCGTCGTTCTTTTTCAAACCCATCATTTTCATAAATCCCCTAGCGGTACGATTTTCTGGCACCAATAAACCGGGACTGTCCCAAGGTAGTCCAGCGAATCCCCCTATTTCTTCCAAAATAGGGGTAATTTCTATGTTTCCAAAGCGAAACGCGGATCTTTCTCCGTCCCAAAACATTGTGGCAGCTTCAATCAACATATTATTCGGTTGGATGTCCAAGAGAGAAGGCAAATTTTCCAGGATCTTTTTCACATGCTTTTTTTCACTTGATGAAAGATCTTCCCACCAATCTAACAACAATGGTGGTATGCTACGGATCATGCCGAACCTGGGGACTTCGTGCCTCATTTTATGCAAAACAAATAAGGTTAGGCCATTTCCCCCTCCAAATTCGACTATTTATACATCAGTGATTAACATATTGGCACTTATTTCTCCAAATTAATGCACAGATCGTGGTTTTGTCCGTTGGGATTATGGAAATCCCGGTGGACTTTTGGACAAGGCTTTTCTTAAAGGGTTATTATGTGGACAACATATTAACCCCGGCTAGGTTTGACCATGATGTGTGTACAATTAATTAGAGTAAGGTTTCTATAGAGGTATAGACTGGTACCCTTAAGCGGACAACTTGAGGGGGAAAGGCACGGAACTGTCGACTGCACCGCTGATCGACTAGTTTTACCACAAATAAGCCTTTCCCAATTCAAAGGGGTGATATATAGGAAGAGCGTAAGCACTCATCAAGCGTTGCTATGGTATTGATTACGCACGAGTGGAATATGATGTTGAGCATGATTTATGCAACAGAAAATAGCATGTTGTCACGTATTTGCACGTTAAAATAATGATAAATGCGGTATTTAATAATTGAAAAGAATTTAAGAAAGATAACAAAGAGACAAGTCAGTTTTCATAGTAAAGAAAAATCATAAATGCTTGAAAATAGGCAAATAAATTCACATAAAGTGGGAAAGGAAAGGGTGTGCAAGTATTAACAGAATAACGCATGCTTAAAGACTAATTCACAAAAACAAGTTTGTTATGGTATGAGCCTAAGGGTTTCCCCAGCAGAGTCGCCATGCTGTCGCGCCCCTTTTTTCTCGCGAAATCGGGTTTCGACATTTTTAGAGACAACTCCCTTCCTTTTGGGATCGAGTAAGGGATTGGAAGAGTCGCCACCTAACGGATTAAGGTGCGTTAGGGCACCTAGAGCAGTTAACTCATGAAACTAGTTTGCACCACCAGAGATCGGGTAAGGGCTCGAAATTACCTTGAGGGGAAGGTGTTAGGTACCCCTCGAGGTCCACATCGGTGGGTCCCGGCCGAACTTAATTAAGCGGATTAGTCTTAAAGGAAAATAAAGCAATTTAGACAAATATACATTACTTTAAAACAAGAATTAAATGGGTCCTAAGTTTTTAAGCCTATAGGATCATTGCATGCAATACTTTGTAACTTCCCCAAGTTGGGATGCTACTCATAGTATTAGCGCAAGGGTGATCATCTCCTTTACTACCCAATTACTATCTTTCGATTATTACCTAAGTGCTCTAGTAGCTTCTAACTCGTGCCTTACGCGTGCACTACCCGTCCCTTGCCTATGGTCCTAGAGGTATTAGGACCTCTACTTAGGGTGGTTCTAGACTGACCTATGTTGCTAAAAATGAGGAAAATCTAGGCGACAAACAAAATTCAGATAGGACTATCATGTAAGGAGCAAATAAGGGCTCATATTAACCTCCACAAGTGGACAACAAATGCACGCAATTAAAGCAACAAATTTCGTTAATTTAGGGATCCTATAGGCAGGATATCTAGATCAGTAGAAACAGGATGTAAGACAACAGTTTTATTAAGGCGAACATCAGTACCTATTTGTGAACAACTAATTTTTGACCACACCCAAATTATATACTATTTTGATGTAATATTTTTTTTAGGTCTAATCTTAATATTTTTTTTTTTTTATCTTACTCTTAATAGGTTTTATCTAAGAAAGTTAAAAACTAGAAAAAATATATTAACATTCTTAGGATACATGTTTATTTATTTTTCTTTTAATTAGAATTATAATAAGTTAGTAGTATTTTTGTTAATATCACTTAAAGTATATGTAAATATATGATTTCCTATATTGTAAGAAATGTTAATTAATCTTATTATCTTTTATTTATCTTCTACAATACAAAACAATTTTTTTTTTTGAAGCTAACGTTAGGAGATAACAAACTTTATCTCAAAAAATCTATTTTTTTTTTAAATTATCTAACAATTCAATCTTCTAAGTTCTCCATTTTTGCTAAACTCCCTTTTATTCTTCTATTTAAGAAGAAAATAGAGAACGAGAGGAAGAGGAGGATCTTCAAAAAAAAATTACGGTCTCTTATTCTTTAACCTTCTTATACTCATAATCTAAAGGGTAGCCATGAAACCATCATAAAGCACACCTATTTTCATTGTTGTTACACGAAAATCTCAAGCTGAAATGACTAGTTTTTTTCACCTAGTTTATTTATGAAACCCAGATGAGAAAACACCGTTAAAACTAGCACCTGAAAAATCTGAGGCAAAACATATTGTTCAAAGGTCCGATTGCCGTCGAGTTCGAGGTCGTCCGAGTTTCCGTTCATTACGGTTCTCTGTTTCGGATTGCGTTTGATCTCATCTACTGTACGGATCGATTTATTTGGGATTGTCTTATCTATATAAATTGGAAGGTTTCATCATTTAAGGTCCGGCTCTTCCTTTCTTTCACTGTTCCAATTCATTTTTCTATGATTCAGTTACTGTTGATTTAATGTTTTACTTTTCATGAGTTTGAGCTTTTGTGTATGTTATTTCAAATCTGTGTCAGTATGAGAATTTGGGTATATTAGCACTAACCTGAAAGTTAAGTTTTAATTGTATTTAAATTGTTTGAAATTCGATAAGCTTCCTACATTAGCAACTCGTTTGCAAAAGTTCTGTGAGGTATTTATTAGAAGAAACCGTTATTTATGATACAACGGTAGGATTACTCATTTATTTGATAGGTTACGTGAGAATGATTAGTTATTGTCACTGATTTCTAATTCTTCAATATCCTCTTCCGTGAAATCCATGAAGTAGTTAAACTAACATTTATGATTCCAAAAACAAAATCAAATTACGCGTTCGTGCGACTTTGACCAAATTTTTCTTAAATAAACTAAGCTTGTGAATGGTGTATACGTTCGCGTGACATAATTATGATTTTCTTTTTTAAAATAAAACCAAAGTACACGATCGCATGACTTTGGTCAAATAAGTCCCATTTCTTTTCATGACTAAAGAAACAATGTACACTACAAAAATATTAAGCCAAATAATAATAATATAATTAAATATCTTGAATGTAAAAGAGACAAAATAATTAAAATACGCTATTAGCCCATGGGTTCATACCCGAACCTTGGATTGACATGCTTAAATAATAAAAGGATCATGTGCGCATTCCCGCGTCTCGATGCCTTTAAATTTAAAATAACTATGTTTTAACCATCTGTACATTATGTACCTCGGTTTAACATTTAATTTCAAAGAATACCTCGTGTGCGTACCGCATCTAGGTGAATACATAAAAAAGGGGTATAATAATTAATTAGGCGGTAATATATAAGCCATAATCAATAAAATACAAGAATAACTAAAAATTGATTTAAGCCTTACATTAGTCAATAAAGCGACCGTGTTAGAACCACGGGGCTCGAGGGGTGCCTTACACCTTCCCCTCGGTCAACAGAATTCCTTACTCAGTCTTCTATTTTCGTAGACCATAAATTAAGAGTCAAACCTTCCTTTCGAAAAGGGATTCAAATTTAAGGTGACTTGGAACACCTAAACTCAATTCCAAGTGGCGACTCTAAATAATAAATAATCTCTTTTCAAAACGTCACTTTAATTGGAAAAACTCTTCTAACTCAACCTCGTACAGGAGGTTGTGTGGCAAAAAAGAGGTGTGACACTATCAATTTGCCTACTGATTTTATTAATCTTTGAAGCTGGGCATATTTCAGGCAGCAAGATGTCACAGTTTTAGGCCCCAAATCATTAGTAACCCTACAGGTTTGCCTAAGTGAAAACCAGAACTGATTAACAGAATCTTATAGCCATGGTATCTACAACTGTTAATTATAGAACTATAACATATTTTCTAAGTGAGTTACTTATTTTAACTCGTATAGAGACAGGTTTTATCTTTTTTGGATCCAATAAGCATGCTTTCTAATTTACAGAACTGATTCAACTCCTATAGACATGATCTCTAGGTGTTGATTTGATTTTAACTCCTATAAACATGATTTCTAAGTTACAAATTGATTTCACCCTATAGGCATGATTTCTATTAGTTTGAATCCTTTAGACATGATTTTTAGATCTTGAAACTGATTCTTTTTATTCCTATAGGCATGGTATCTAAGTTGAAACTGACTTTTTATCTCCTATAGACATGATATCTAAGCTGAACGTGGGCAGAATTTTAAACGACTTTCCAGAAAGGTTATTATTCAAACAGATAGGATCCTATAGACATGGTTACTAATGCATGTAAGTTATAAAATATGCACTGATCTTATGGACAGGATTTCTAATGCAAGGGGGTCTATAAATAGGACTTCTAATATGCAAGTATGAAAATACAAAATTAAACTGTTAGAAATTCCTATAGGCAGTATCTCTAAACAAATATTAGCATTCACAAGATTTAATCAACATGGTAAACCTATAGGCAGGATTTCTACCCAAATTTAACAAAGATATAGAGAAAAACCCCTCCCAGCTTTCACTAATAAACCCCAAATCTGTTAATTACAAAGATTATTACAGCCCAGAATGAAATAAATTACATAACAGTATCCATTACACTATAGGGAGCCTTAGCAGGCCCAATATAAACCTGGGAACCAGGCCTTCAAGTAAAGCAAGTATGAAGCATAATGGTGGTCCATCCATGATACATAAAATTGGGCTTCTGGTGTGTCAAAGCTCCCAAAGGCCTCAGGGACCCCGGGTAATGCTTTCACCAGAACCTTACTTAGAAAAACGGTTTGTAAAAGATTGCAAGACCAACCCCAATGTGTCAGAGTTCGGAGGAGTCTCAAGGACCCTACTTAAGATTGGACCAAACTTAATAGCTTCATTGGTCGTGGCCGAAGTCTATGTCGGCCAACATTTGGAGACGAAGGACCTTTCTCGAAAGAGGTCGACGTTGGGTCGAAATGAAGAATGGACGATAACGGCGGGACAATTTTAGGTTGGGAAGAGAGAATAAAATATTCTCTCCCTTGTACTTTTTAGGGTTTTCGAAAGAATGTTCCCTATATATAGGAAAAGAAAAAGAGAAAAAAGGCATTTGAAACATTCTGAAAGAACACTTTGTAACATTGACTATTGAAGAATATACAACACCTGTCCTTTCTATTGATTCTCAAGTTCAAAGATACCTTTTCATATACTAGATCCAAGAACCTTGTATTCCTCCCATACTTCGTATCATTTGCATTGCTGACAAAGAGTTAGTTGACTCTTTACACTTAATATTTGGGGCGAGACATCCATCAATATTACATTTACTACCCATACATTCATTCAATATGCATATTCTCTTGTGTATTCATCAATCATCATTTGTATATTGTCTGGCATTTATTATTTCAGCACTCATGTTCATTCCATTCACCACTAAATTCATAAATCTAATGGCTATTAAGCTTAACTACGATTAACCTTTCATTTCAATCATTAAATCTTTTAAATAAGGATTTATCACGTTTTTGGTAAAACAAGAAATATTAATTATTAATCCCTAAACATAAGCAATTTGAATGGAAAGTCAATAATTCTTTGTACAGAAATCATGCCTTTTTTTTTTCTCTTTATCTGTTAGCTTTCCTTCTTTTTCTTCATCCACTTAATTTTGTTTTATGTCGAAGCATATATTTTCTACATTTGTTACATTCACTTTCTTTTTAATTATCTTTCTTAAATTTTTCTCTTCCTTTCTTAACATAAAAAGCTTACTTCGATAATAATATATGTTAATTTATACAAAACGTATACATAAAAAATATACATTGAATTAACATATATAAAATATACAAAAAAATATACATAAAAATACATCTTCAATTAAGATGTCACTTAGACATGTGAAATATAAATAAATAAAAAATATATCTTAAATTTAATTAAGATGGCATATAAATATACAAAAAAAAAAATACATTAAAAATACATCTTAAAATAAGATGGCACTTCACAAATAAATATACAAACAATTATATACATAAAAATATATTTTGAATTAAAGGTGATACTTGATATAAAAGTATAAAAGACGTATAAATCAATACATCTTGAATTTATGTTGCATTCACATATGCATCAGATTTTCAAAAATGGAGTGAAGAAGATGAATATTTGAAAGGGAGAATGAAGATGGACAAAAAAAATATTTCCTGTGATTAGTGAGTCTGTTAACTTATTAAATGTTGAGTTTAATATTTATAATATGCTAATAATGAAAAATAAGTGCTCTTTATGAAATAAACAATAAATGATTCTATTTATTTAAATAGTAGTAAAAATGATCAAGCGTGTAAAAAAAACCTTATTTTACTCATATATACTTTCAAAAGTCCATTACACATGTTTGTATGGGCTAAAAATTATCCTAGTTATGTGTGAGCCAAGTCAACATTAAGAGAGCCTTCGAAGGCTACCACGCATCATCGATGTGTTTTCAACAAAGGACGAAGACGAGGTCGAAGTGATCTGATGAGGGACGAGGACGAGCATTTTCCTTTAGAAGGACAGTAACGACTAGTTTTAGAGATATGACATTATAAAAGAATATTCTAGGAGATATTCCTCCCATTGTGTACTATTAGGGTTTTTGTGGTGCCTTTGTAAATAAAAAGATATGTAGCTATAAGGGGGATGAGACACTCATTGTAAGAAACAACACACCGACATTCTCCGAAGATTCTTGTTTTATTACATACAAACAAAATAAATATTTTCTTCAGATCTGTACCCAACTTTTCTCCCACGATATAAGGAGAATCTGAATATTCAAAGGCCCATCAATCATTTTATCATTGTCAGGGGGATATCAAGGAATCTCGTCCCTTTTCGGTTAACTCACTTGGACTTCTTTACATAAATGCCATTATATATCATTTATTTTTATTTAATGACATTCTTTTTGTTCTTGGAATATTGAATATTGTTGATTGTTGCATATATTTGAGCGGAACTTGTGACATTTTGCTATATAGTTAGTTGAACGACCTTTTAGATATTAATATTAGCTAAGATTAACTCTATTCTATTAGAAAATCTAATTGTGTAAACCCAAATCTAAATTTTGGGTTAAATAATGTTGCGATTTTATTGAATTTTGCATTTGAGAATTTCCATGATTGAAAATAAAAGATTAAGCTGCACAATTTACCTCTTGA
Organism: Nicotiana undulata; assembly: GCA_005239495.1. Taxonomy (NCBI): domain Eukaryota; kingdom Viridiplantae; phylum Streptophyta; class Magnoliopsida; order Solanales; family Solanaceae; genus Nicotiana; species Nicotiana undulata. The sequence goes on from ML252017.1 coordinate 17,944, forward strand.
AAATGGAATAAACATGATGCGGTCTAGGGCTGTGCACGGATCGGATTGGATCGGATTTAGCACATTTTGGATTCGGATTTCGGATTTCGGATTCTAGAAAATGCAATCCGAATCCGATCCGAATTATATCGGATCGGATTCGGATTTTAAAGTTTGGATCGGATCGGATTTCGGATCGTAAATGCCTCAATGTTGCAAACTAATATGTATATTTTCTTTGTAAAAGAGGCAATGCATTAAGAAAAATTCATGTTTATACAATTATGAGAGTACTATGGTGCCAATATAGCTAACTCTAGCAATTGTAAAGGTAATAACTTGGAGGAAGATGTAAAGAAAGTATTGACTATCCGAAATTAAAGTGTAGTATTTATACATTGCCTAATAATTTCGGATTTCGGATCGGATCGGATTAAAATATACCAATCCGAATCCGATCCGAAATCCGAAAATTTTATAAACACAATCCGAAATCCGGTCCAATCCGAAATCCGAAATCCGAAACTAAATGGATCGGTTCGGATTTCGGATATCCGATCCAAATGAACAGCCCTAATGCGGTCTCATAGAAAAAGCACCTTTAGTCATGATTCTAGTAAAATCGTTCAAGTTGTCTTAATTAGGTTATAAGATGAATGAACGAAAATAATTAGAATTAACTACTAATTCCTTTTTCAACTCAATTAAGCGACCTAAGTGTATATTGTATAGGGGTTACAGCCTTTGATTTCTCATATCATATTAGTCTTACTTTTTACGATGATAAATATAAAAAAGATAGAATTACGGAGTACGTTTAATTCTCTTCTGTCATAACTAATTTTATATAGTGGAGAATGAAGCGCTTCGACGGCAAGTTTATTTGAACTCAATATTTTAAAGCATAGTTATTATAGATTGATAAGTTGAACTCATCAACTTTAAATTTTAGTCCAGTCATTGATATTATTCGTTATAACTGATTAAAAAAGTTTGATCGATACGAGTATAATTTTAATTAATTATTTCTTGTTTCTAGTTATGTTCATATCAATTATGAAAGAGTTGAGTATCTACTGAGTAGAGAGTGATGGAAAGAAAAAATGCAAAAAAGAAAATGTCCCAAAAGCCGAGTGGCAAAGTCTAACATATGTATTAGAACAGAGAAAAGGCCAAAAACCAGAAGCGAAAAATAAAAATGCGGTGAACGTGGATCGAACACGTGACCTTCAGATCTTCAGTCTGACGCTCTCCCAACTGAGCTATCCCCGCTAATACAAATATGATTATATTGTTTGATAATCGCTAAGTAAGAGGAAATCTACTACGCAAACTAATCCACATTGAACTATTGAAGTAAGTTATGCATGAATTGTTTTTCCGGTGATTAAATAATTAAAGGTATTATTGTTATGAAACTATTATTTGCGGATGTTCATTTATTACTCCACTATGGATCATTTTCCTGAAGAAGATTATCCATTTAGTATTCTGTTGAAGTTTATCTACAAGCAGCTGATGCAAGCAGGTTGCAAGCAACTCAATGAAATGATTTGGAGCAGCTTTTTATTAAACATGCAAGTTGCAAGCAGCTCATGCAGACAGCTTACAAGCAGCTGAAGAAAAGCCTCGCAGCTGCTTCCTTTCTTTTATAAATAGAAGAGTTTTCAGTTTATTATGTACATCAGTTTGAGAATTGAATAAGACATAAATTTCTCTCTCTATACTTGTCTTTGATTTCTTCACTTTACAGTCATTATTTTATAACACGTTATCAGCACGAGACTCTGCCTTTAGCGCTTACTTTGAAAGATGTATTACTATAGTTATCCTTGTCCAAAGGCATTGGTTCTCACTCAAAAGTTTGTGGATATAAATAAGATCCAATCGCCATAATTAAGAATTCTACTCAAAAGGTTAGTACTTCCTTCATATCAGATATTCCTCTTTTTTGCTACTAACGATATGATTTTTGTTCATAGGTCCTAAGGAGCATAATTGGTTCACTTAGCAGGTCATGCCATAAATTTGTTCCTGAAGAAAAATATTATGAGAAGGGACCATGATTTATTATTTTCATCTCTATTGATGGCTAAGTATAGAAGTTTTCAAAAAAAAAAATATATATAGTCACTGGCAGTGGCATATTTCCTAAGTCTTGTTATGACTTAATTTTATGGTTCACTTAAACTCTAGCAAAGTTTGCAAGAAATATACAACCACCGAAAGTGGTTATGTTTCGTATATCTCATTGTAACTAAGTTTTGTTAACCACCAGAAGTGGTATATGCCTATGACCACCAGAAGTGATAATTTAGGCTTTCTATGGTTACAATTGAAGATAAGTTAGAGAAAATTTCTCTATATTACTTGCATGCCTCTATTTGCTCCTGAAGTAGCATTATCTTAAAAGAGGTTCTAAGCCATCACACAATTTGGTGTGATTGATGCACGTTCAGATAATTATGTTCCATTCCCTGAAGGATGAGAAATTTTGATAAATATTAATCCATTCCCTGAAGTGAACGTGATAATATTAATAAAGCTCATAAATATGAACGCGCTCTTGATGTAAATATATTACAATTCACCTCCAGAAGAGGTAATATGATTGAGAGAATATATATTTAATATTTCGTATTTTAAATTTTCTCTTGAAGAAGTAACACAATTGAAANAAGCACATTTTCATTCCCTTGAGTGAATGAAGAAATACATCTACTCACCTCCTGAAGAGCTAGAATAACAGAGGATATAAATATTATTTTGTGGCATAAACATCATTGCCGCACGTACCTGTTGTACGTAAAAGCATCTTGGAATTTTTATCATTCTAAGGCAAATGCATTCTTGTAGAATGCTTTCTACTGCAACCACATTAATATATTATGGTTAGTTATTGAGTTCCCTGAAGGAAATAGCAACTCGTGCATCTTTCCTTAAAAGATGCAATGGCTATGTGGTTGCCGCATTGATACAAAATTTTCAGATGGTAATGGTATTTATCCTTGAAGGAGATATTTGTCGTAGAGTTAGTGGTAGAGATATTAAAATTATTTTCATTATTTATAAATTTAGAATTAGCTTTATATTGTTTATTTGATTATGATTCTCTCTCATGATACCAGAAGTGTCTGAGAAATATTTAATAGTACAAAATATATCAACAACTCCTGGAAAGTTAATTGTTTGTCTAGAAAACACATGACACCAGTAGTGTCTGATAAATATTAGATTGTGGATAAAAATGAAGGCTCTCGAAGAGCTTATATACAAATATGTCATTCATATTATATGATTATGGTAAAAGCATATGTTGTAGTAAACCTGAAGTTTACTAATACAAGTGACTATCATATTAAGGCTATAAATGATTGAAAGATTGAAAATCTTCATGTTTCCACAATCATAGGGGGTAAAATAATATATATATATATATATATATATATATATATATATATATATATATGTGTGTGTGAGAAGTTACCCACCTTATTTTTCAATTTGTACTACATCATGTGTTACAGTAAACCAGAAGTTTTACTGAGCCAAAAGTAGCTACAGTAAATCAGAAGTTTAAGAATGCAAAAGCTTATGACATAGTAAACCAGAAGTTTATTAAGATATAGCACATGCCCTGATAAACCTGAAGTTTTCATTTGCCATTTTTAGATGAGCTATTTGAGAATTCAAACAAGCATATACTGAAGAACTAGAAGATTCTTCAAGAATTCTCTTGTATTGCTTGTTCTCAAAATAAATTGATTATACCAGCTAAAGTTGGGACTAAGACTCCTAATCTGAAATATATAAAAGGTGAATATGGGTCCATTCACCTATCATGTGAACCACTTATAGATGCATATATGAGATGGTTACACGTGTGTTTATTGTCAACCTGCAGTTTGACATTTGAAATTGCTTTTATCAATTAAGAGCATAATTTTCAGATTATGAAATCAAGATAGTTCATCTTGATGATGCTGGTTTATATCCAAGCTAGTTTAGCATTGAATACCTCCTATTAATGGCTAAACTATCGCTTATGAGAACAGAGCCTCATGTGTTGGTCTACGATTTTTAAATTGCATACAGCAGCACTAGTATGCATCAGACCAACAAAATATGATAAGTCCTCCCCTCACAATTGGTTTAGGATCAGAAACCAAATATTTTTACTATCTTTTGATGTGTGTTATATGATTAATTTCTGTACCACAATGCACAAAGATATGTTTCCCAAAGAATATTGGGGATATATGTTAGTTTTTCTAACATTTCGGAGATAGAATAAACAGCTGAAAAATATGTTATATGAATTGAATTATCATTAGTATGATCCTCACTCAGAAGATAATTCAAGTCAAATGCCAGAAGCATTTGCTGATCAAAAATTAAATATCATATTTCAGCTGCGAATGCTCCTATTAAAATTAAAGTCCCTGAAGGATGAGGTTTACTTTACGCATGAAGCGTGGTAGACCAATCGGTTCCAAAGGTAACAATCCTTGAAAAGGATAGGAGCAAATGATCAAAATGATCATAATAAGGAGGAAATGAGCTCTAGAAGAGCCCACGACATAACATTTCATGAAACTCCAGAAGAAGTTCAGATACCTGAAAATAAAGAAAGTTATGAGATTTCAACAGGTTATGTCGCTTGGGAACCGATACAAAATGATTGTCGACAATATATTTGATCAAATATAGTGCACAATATTGTAAAAGATTGTGAGGATCGGACCTGCAGTCCAGACACCTGAAGATGTCATGCCATTTAAATGCGAGTCATAACCTATATGACCCATTTGATTAAATCTGTATGAATATCCCTGAAGGATTTAAAATGCATGAAGCATATAGTTCAAATTCTCGAGAAATGTACTTGATCAGATTACAAAGGTCATTGTACCATTTAAAGTAATTTGGGCACATATGGTATTATCGCCTCGGTGAATATTTGCTGAAAGAAGGTTACGTAAGTGATGTTATTTGTCCAGGTATTTTTATAATGAAGATGTCATCAGAATTTGTTATCCTTGTTGTTTATGTTAATGACATAAATCTTGTTGGAACTCCAGAAGAGCTCCAAAAGGCAATTGAATATCTTAAGAAAGAATTGAACATTTAGCAGACGGTATCTTTATCCATCAATCTGCTATACAAAAAGGGTCTTAAAATGCTTTTACATGGACAAAGTGCACCCATTGAGTACATCATTGGTTATTCGATCACTTGAAGTGAATAAAGATTTTTTCCGACCTCCAGAAAAGGATGAAGAACTCCTTGGTCCTGAAATACTCTATCTCAGTGTAATTGGTGCACTTATGTATCTTGCTAATGCTAACAAAGGTGGTGCAGATCGTATTAGTTATGCAAATGCAGGTTATTTATCCGATCCCCATAAATCTTGATCTCAAATCGGGTATGTGTATACATGTGGAGACACTGTCATATCATGGCGCTTCACAAAGCAATCTATTGTTGCTACTTCTTCAAATCATGCTTAGATAATAGATATTCATGAAGCAAGTAGGAAATGCGTATGGTTGAGATCAGTGATTCATTTTATTCGAGAAAAATGTGGTTTGGAATGTGATAAAAGGCCCACATTTTTATACGAAGACAATGCTGCATGCATAGTCCAATTGAAGTGGGGATTTATAAAAGGAGATAGAACGAAGCACATTTCACCAAAATTATTCTACACACATGATCTTCAGAAAAATGGTAACATTGATGTGCAACAAATCCATTCAAGTGACAATCCGGCAGATTTGTTCACTAAATCTTTGCCAACCTCAACTTTTGAGAAGATGGTATACAAGATTGGAATACGGAGACTCAAATATTTGAAACAAGGTTTTCATCAAGGGGAGTGAAATACGCGTTGCACTCTTTTTCCCTTACTAAGTTTTTTCCCATGAGGTTTTTCTTGTAAGGTTTTTAGTGAAGTAGCTGGAAATGCGTATTACTAAATATGTGTACTCTTTTTCCTTCACTAGGATTTTTCCCACTGGGTTTTTCCTAGTAAGGTTTTAACGAGGCACATTATCTGTAATGAACATCCAAGGGGGAGTGTTATGAAACTATTATTTGCGGACGTTCATTTATTACTCCGCTATGGATAATCTTCAGTACTCTGTTGAAGTTTATCTACAAGCAGCTGATGCAAGCAGGTTGCAAGCAACTCAATGAAATGATTTGTAGCAGCTTCTTATTAAACAGGCAAGTTGCAAGCAGCTCATGCAGATAGCTTACAAGCAGCTGAAGAAAAGCCTCGCAGTTGCTTCCTTTCTTCTATAAATAGAAGAGTTTTCAATTCATTATCTACATCAGTTTGAGAATTGAATAAGACATAAATTTCTCTCTCTATACTTGTCTTTGATTTCTTTACTTTACAGTCATTATTTTATAACATTATTAATTTATTATGCAATAATTAATAATGAAGGTATTATTATGCAATAATTAATAATGAAGGTATTATTATGCGATAATAATGAAAAAATTATTTTCATGAGTTTATTATTCTAAAAGACATTTTGTCTTTAAATAGTTTAATCCCTTTGTTGCAGTTTTACGTACCTTATCCCATATAAATTAATACATTAAATCTAACATAATTTATGTATGTATTGTTTAATATCGCCAACCATTTTTATGTTAGGATTATTATTCTTATATCCCAACGAAACAATATATTATGTCATGCAAATTTTATTTTGAGATTAATTATTCATATATATTATACCACAAACAAACGACCTCTAAATGAATATCCTCCTAATTGGTGTACAGGTAAAATCGGGGGCAATGTTTACCCCGCTTACCCGATGAGATAATGGAGGGGAGCACGGATTCACGAGATTGTAATCGAAGACAAAGACCCCTCGTATTGATACCCAGGAATCGGATATGGTAAAGCGACGCGCCCGGGGCCAAGTATAAGTTCTAGACCTCGGGAGACATGGTAAACGGTTGTGCATGACGAATAGAGGGCCGTGATACTCGCCCTCAACCGGATATCACGGCGTGAGTCACGCTCGATGTCGATTATGGATCAACAGTTAACAGGAAAAGAAGATTTTTACCTTTTTTAGACTTTTACTAGGACTGAAACTCTCCTACTATATAAAGTAGAAGTTTTTCTTTAGTATGACATATTGTAACACGCAATTAAAAGAAATAAAATTTATTTTTGTCTTCTAGCTACTGTTAAAGACTTTGCTCACTTGTTCTGTTCTTCATTCACGACTGAGCTCGAACTGAGGGTCCAATCGAGGACGAGGTCATTGTTTAATCTAAGTCCGGGCTTCGTCATAACGTTGAGATTGGTTTGATTGTTTATTTTGTCTCTAATTTATTTATCTAATATTCTTAATTATTCGTGTTGAATTAAACCACGTATCCTTTAAACCGCGTACAATTTAATTGTTACCCAATTTTGGGGTAAACAGTTTGGCGCCCACCGTGGGGCTAAGGATAATAGTGGTGATTTGATACGAATCTCCATAACGTACCATGTGTTACGCTTGTTCTCTGAAATTTTAATTTCAAGTCAGCTTAAAAATGTCAAACTCTCAGTCTTCTCACTTGAACGTTGACGATGAGTCTGACCATCCCGATGAAAAATAATGATTTGGTTCCCATCAATGATGTGCTTGCTGTCGATCCCAATGGTATCCCAGCTGCCGACCCGGTCGATGCTAACTCACAGGTGGCCATCAACATCATTTTCCAACTGATCCCAAAAACATTATTTGCTGGGGACCCCGACCACTAGTTGGAGAAGCGCCCGAAGGCTAAGGTGATGGGGGTTAGTCTACGACTAATTTTTGAAATGATGCAGGCTCAACAAGCGGCAATAGCACAGCTACAGAATCAAAGTCACGCCCCCAAAATAATTTCGGGAAAGCACTCTAAGAGACGAGCAAATTACTGAGAGACCAGGTGAAGCCGAGCCCGAGGTAATGAAAATTCTTGAAGCGTTGACAAAACGGGTGGAGTCAGGTGAGAAAAAGATTGAGTAATGACAAGCTGATCGAAACATACAACTCCAAGGTCGATCAGATCCCGGGAGCACCTCCGATATTAATGGGACCAGACTCCAAAAAACTTATCTAGAAGGCCTTTCCTCCGAGCGCCGCACCGAAGACAATCCCGAAAAGGTTTCGTATTCCTGATATCCCCAAATACAATGGGACCACAGATCCAAATGAGCATGTGACCTCCTATACATGCGCAATCAATGGGAACGATTTGGAAGATGATGCGATCTAGTGAGAGACTTTGTCCAAGGGAGCAATGATATGGTAACATAACTTGCCCCCAAATTTCATTGACTCGTTTGCTTTTCTTGCAAATGCTTTCGTAAAGACCCATGCTGAGGACATCAAGGTTGAGACCTAGAAGTCAGATCTTTTCAAGGTTAAACAAAGGGATAACGAGATGCTCAGGGAGTTTGTGTTAAGATTTCAGATGGAACGGATGGGCTTATCACCGGTTGTAGATGATTGGGCCGTTCAGGCATTCGCTCAGGGGATCAACCCCCGAAGTTCCTTGGCCTCTCAACAGCTAAAATAAAATTTGGTAAAGTACCCGACGGTAACCTGGGTTGACGTCCATAATAGGTACCAGTCAAAGATCAGGGTTGAGGACGACCAACTCAGGGAGGTCTAATGAGCAATAATGGGTTTGACAGGCCTCTCAGGAGTAGGGAAGCACCAAGATTATCTGGTTACAACTTCAACATGGACGTTGCCAACATCGTATCAGCCATAGGGCGCATCAAAGAGACCAAGTGTCCCCTGACCATTACAGTCCGACCCTACCCACAGAGATCCTAATTTGACGTGTAAGTATCACGGCACTCACGATCACAGGACCGAAGATTGCCGACTGTTAAGAGAAGAAGTTGCTCGGTTATTCAACAACGGGCACCTCCGAGACTTCCTGAGTGAGCGAGCCAAAAACCACTTCAGAAACAGGGACGCTAACAAGCAGGTCGAACAAAAGGAACCTCAACACATGATCAACATGATCATTGGGGGAGTCGAAGTCCCCCAAGGGCCAATGATAAAACGCACAAAAGTGTCTATTATGAGGCTCAAGATTATATTCTGGATTCGTTCAGTGAAGAAGATGCCAAGGGCATCTTACAGCCTCAAACGATGCACTGTAATATCCGTACTTATCTATAAATCTTGAGTTAAACGTGTGTTAATTGATCCAGATATCTCATCCAATATCATCAGATCAAGGGTCGTAGAGTAATTGGGGTTATAGGACCAAACCGTATTAGCAGTCCGGGTATTGAACGAATTTAACATGGCATGTGAGACCACAAAAGGAGAGATAACTTTGCTAGTAAACACCGTTGGGACAACCCAAGAAACTAAGTCTATGTAATCGAGGGGAATATGAGGTACAATGCTCTATTCGGAAGGCCATAGGTCCACAACATGAGGGCGGTACCCTCGACCTTACACTAGGAGGTGAAATTTCCCACATCGGGGCGGGGGGGGAGGGGGTTAAAACGGTCTACGTAGAAGAGCCGGCCGCAAGGGAGATATTTTCTTTCGATGAGGTAATCCCGGTGCCTGCGGTTTCAATATCAAAGAACGAGAAACCAACCAAAAGGGAAGAGATTAAATAGCAGTCACTAATACCGGCCTCAACCAAACTGGAGAAACAAGATGAACGAGAAGCAAATGATTACGACATCCCAAGATCATTCATAGCTACTGATGACACCGACGCCACCAAATCAACGGTTGAAAAGTTAGAGCAAGTCATATTAATCGAATATCTATCGGATCGAAAGGTAAACCTTGGCACGGGGTTAACCCCTGAGCTTGGGAAAAAACTTATTGATTTTCTTAAAGCTAATGCCGATTGTTTTGCTTGGTCCCATGTTGATATGACAGGCATCCCACCGAAGGTAACCACTCACAAGAGGAGTTTGGACCTGAGTTTCATCCGGTTAAGCAGAAAAGGAGACCACATTCCGAGATCAAACATGCGTTCATCAAGGATGAGGTATCCAAACTTTTAAAAATAGGATCCATCCGTGAAGTTAAATACCTTAATTGGTTAGCTAACGTAGTGATATTGCCTAAAAAAAGAAAATAAACTAAGGATATGTGTGGATTATAAATACATAGACACGGCATGTCCAAAGGATTATTTCCCTTTGCTTAAATCGATTGAAGATTGATGCGACAGCCGGGCACCAGATACTCATTTTCTCGACGCCTACTCTGGCTACAACCAAATTTGGATGGACCTAGATGATCAAGAAAAGGCTTCTTTCATAACCAAATTCAGCATATATTGTTATAACGTGATGACCTTTGCATTAAAGAACACCGGTGCCACCTACCAACGCCTTAAATCGGATATTCGAAGAGCAAATAGGGAAATCAATGGAAGTTTATATTGACGATATGTTGGCCAAGTCCCTACGAGCAAAGGACCACTTGAAACATTTGCAGGAAACATTAGACATACTAAGGAAATAAAACATGAAGCTAAACCCAAAGAAGTGTGCATTCGGGGTCTGTTTGGGTAAATTCCTCATGTTTATGGTAGCCAAATGGGGAATAGAGATCAACCCCGACAAAATAAAGGTCATAGAGGACATCAACGTAGTAGACAATGTCAAGGCGGTTCATAGACAGACTGGACGTATAGCCACATTGGGCCAGTTCATCTCGAGGTCCTTGGACAAGAGTCATCGATTCTTCTCATTATTGAAACAGAAGAATATTTTTTCCTAGACTCCGGAATGCCAGCAAGCTTTGGAAGAACTCAAACGGTACTTGTTAAGCCCTCATCTGTTGCACACTCCAAAGGCAGACGAACACATATACCTCTATTTGGCAGTTTCCAAGGTGGCGGTAAGTGGTGTCTTAGTCCGGGAGGAAGAAGGTATGAAATTTCCTATTTACTATGTTAGTATAACTCTACGCGATGCCGAATCGAGGTATCCTCACCTAGAAAAGTTAGCACTCGCTTTGCTAAGCGCATCCAGGAAGCTAAAACCGTACTTTTAATGCCATCTCATATGTGTCGTAATCTCTTACCAGTTGAGGAATATCATGCATAAGATCGAGCTCTCAGGCCAGTTGGCCAAATGGGTCGCGGAGATTAGCGGGTACGATATTGAGTACCAACCCCAAACTGCCATAAAATTTTAGATTTTTGCAAACTTCATGGCCGGCCTTAATACCTGAAGTTGAAAAAGAATTACTGCTCACGCTGGGGACTAATTTGGGAATCTGAACCCTATTCACGGACAGTGCCTCCAACGCGAAGGGGTCTGGATTGATATCGTGTTAAATCCACATGTTGCAAGCATAATTAGGTAGTTTATTAGAACTATGAAATTGACAGTCTAGTATGAGCCCATGATTGCAGGTCTAGAACTGGCTAAGGTCCTTGGGGCCGAAGTGATCGAAGTTAAATGCGACTCATTCCTCGTCTTAAATCAAGTACACACAATGTTCGAAGTAAAAGAAGAATGTATGCGGAGGTAATTGGACAAATTACAGGTGAAACTGCACCAATTCAAGGAATGGCCTCTGCAACATGTACCCCAAGATCAAAACAATGAGGCGATGCACTAGCTAACTTGGGGTTGTCTGTCGACTCCGATGAATTCAACTCGGGGCTAGTGGTACAACTAATGAACTTGGTGATATAAGAATGTCACGCCGAGGTAAACTCAATGAGTTTGACTAGAAATTGGAGAAACAAATACATAGACTACTTGAAGACAGGAAAATTGCCTTCGAATACCAAGAAATCGAGAGCCTTGCGCAACAAAGCTGCCAAATTTAGCTTAGTTGAAGGCGCATTATACAGGAAATTTTTCTTTAGCACACTTGCAAGATGCTTAGGCCCGGGGGAGACCGAATACGCCATGACAGAAGTTCACAAGGGCAATTATGGGAACCATTCGGGAGCAGAATCCTTAGTTTGGAAGCTAATTAGAGCTGGCTACTACTGAATGAAATGGAGAAGGATGCGAAAGACTTCGTGCGAAAATGCGACGAGTGCCAAAGACACGCCCCGATGATTCATCAACCGGTAGAGATGCTCCACTCGATCCTGTCGCCATGGCCTTTAAGAAGTAGGGAAAGGACATCGTCGGCCCCCTGCCGTGGGCACCCGATAAAGTTAAATTCATATTATTCATGATCGATTATTTTTCCAAATGGGTCAAGGCTCGGGCGTTTGAGAAAGTCCGAGAAAAAGAAGTCATCGACTTCATCCGGGATTACATAATTTGTCGATTTGGGATACATGCCGAGATCGTTTGCGACAACGAAAAGAAATTCGTCGGCGTCAAGGTAAGTAAGTTTTTCGAAGACAACAAGATCAACAAGATATTATCAACACCTTACCACTATAGTCGGAACGGGCAAGAGGAATCGGCGAATAAAACCATACTCCAAAGCTTGAAAAAGAGGCTGGTTGATTCGAAAGGAAAGTGGAAAAAATCCTTGCCCGAAGTCCTGTGGGCATACCGTACGACTTCGAAGTCGAGAACCGGAGCGACCCCTTTCTCTCTAGTTTACAGAGCAGAAGCTTAATTCCAGTTGAGGTAGGGGAACCGAGCCTCAGGTTCAAGTATGCTACTGAAGATTCAAATGGCGAGTCCATGGCCACAAGCCCAGAATTAATGGACGAAATGAGGAAAGCTGCCCTGGTCCGGTTGGCTGCACAGAAGCAACGAGTAGGGAGGTACTACAACTGAAGATCCAACCTCTGCATTTTCAAGTGGGGGACTTGTTACTAAGAAAGGTAACACTACACACCAGGAACCCAAACGAAGGGAAACTAGGCCCGAATTGGGAAGGACCGTATCGAGTTGTCGAAATAATCGGCAAAGGCTCATACAAACTCGAATCGGAAAACGATGTACAACTACCAAACAAATGGAACATGGCGCACTTAAAGCGGTACTACTGCTAAGTTACAAACTTAATTCCTTTTTAATTTTGTTACATTACGGACTAACGTATGCAGATACTCGACCATGGGTGAATGTGACTATTGAGTCTGAAAGCACGTGTTGTACTCTTTTTCCCTTGAACCGATTTTGTCCCGGAGCGGGTTTTTTGGGAAGGTTTTTAACGAGGCAACAGTAAAACGTGATACCTTAGTTTTGAAGACCGGCCTTAGATCAGAATTGATAATCGATTGCACCAAATCAACAGTATACGATCCCTCGCAAGTTTGGCCTCGAATACTGGGGGGCTATTACCCCTAAATTAAGATCTTTAGAAAGGGAAAAGAAATTTTATATGTCAAAAGCCAAGGCTTGGTGGTTAGGATTGTAAGGGTCAAACGGTCATGCGAACCGTGCCCATATGGTCCACTCTAGGCGGCTAAAGGCTTATGCGCCTCCGATCATTTACCTTACATATTAAACAATGAAAGAAATATTTGCTTCCCTTATGCTTTATTACCGCACAGTTCACTTCTCCCATCCTGAATGCTAAAGCCCACGGGCTACCCTACTCGGGCTACAGAATCCCTGAGGTACCAAGCCTATTAGGAAGTTCCTGAATACGAAAGTCAACGACGGCCCTAAAGATAGCTCGGAGATGTCAAAAGTCTGTACTCAGAAAGTAAGGCCCTTATAGAACCTATTAAAAAGTTACCCTTGGAAAAAAGATCGTCAAAGACACTTAAGAATCTTAAAAGCCTTCGTTCCTATCGAAATATCGAAGCCACGAGTAACCCGAAGTTGCTCGGCCTCTTTCGAACCTTCGAATGAATGGATACTCTAGATTACATTTGACTTTATGCTAAGGCATTTAAAACGATGCGCAAATAAAAATTGCAAATAGATGCTGGAAAGTAAAGACATAGCATTGCCAAAAAGAGTAAAATTATATATATTTTAAAAAAATTACAAAGGCACAATATAACGATCTCAAAATAAACAAAAAAGAAAATATACAAGGGAAAACTAAAAAAATAACTAAGGCATTTACGCTTGGTCTTCACTAGGGCTCGACTCATCACCAGAAACGATGAAATCCTCGAAACCTTCAGAACCTTCGAGACCCCCAGGCTCATAGAGTTCTTTTTCCTTGGCCTCAAGTCTCTTGGCTTCCTCAATCTCGGCTGACATGTCAAAACTTCGGGCATGGATCTCCTCAAGGGTTTCTCTCCGAGATAGCCACTTTACATACTTGGTCTTCATCTTTAAGCGAGCCTCGGCTATCTCTAAACAGTCTTATACTGGGCCAGTATTTCCTTGACATTGGAGGAATCAATAGAAGTAGCCTCCACTACAAAAAAACTGGAATTAGCTACGAACGTTGTCGCTAATCCGTCGGTAATACGCTCATAGCTAACATAATTTCTTGATAATCTGTTGCTAATTTGCCGCTAAATGAGATTAGTGATGGATTTATCTGTATAGCTACAGAATTTGTCTATCGCTAAAATCTGATTTTTGGTAGTGCTCTAACTTGGACCTCGGCAGGTTATATTATTGGCCGAGGGCATCCCGTTCCGTGATGACTGAGTTTGGTTGTTCCTGGAGTTCATTCTTTAGCTGAGACCACTTGTCGGCCTTGTCCTTTGCCACCCGGAGTTGGTCTTTGACCGATGTCAGTGCTTTTGTAGCCTTTTTTCGAATCCAACAGGTCTATCCTGCCCTTCCATGCCTCGGTAGTGGCCTTGAACTCATCCATCTCAGCCCGAAGCTGGTCGATCAAGTCTATCTTTACTTGGACCTGCGAAGTTGCGTTGTTAGTCGCCACGAGTTAGCTTCTCATTTTTAGCCTCAAAGATCCTTAACTTCTCGACCAGGTCGTTGTGCTCCCACTTCAAGGTCGAGGCCTCTTTTTGGGCCTTTTCCAGCTCAGCTCGGAGAATCGGGAGATCTTTGAGGGCCTCGTCTTGTTGCTCACTAAGAGCCATGTACATGTCCTTCTTCCAGACTTGCTCTTTAGGCTCGAACTAGTGAAGCAGTTCCCTGCCCCCGAGTGAGAACGATCATTCTTTTACGGTCGGGGTCCACACTCGGGGCAGGGAACTACTTCACTAGTTTATGGCTTGAGCTCGGCTCGCCCGCTCCCGATGACACATCCTTTTTTGGGACCTCCAAGTGACCAAGCCCGGAAAAGTCTGCTTACGAGATGCATTCCATTTTTTCGGGAATGGTAGAAATTCGGAGGGAATGAGTTCATTGATTTTCACCCAAATGAACCTCCCCTTCCACCCACAGTCTCGGTCCTCATCGATGCTCGAGAACAGAGCCTTACTTGCCTGGAGAACGAGCTTGATCAACCCGCCTCGGAAGATTCGGGGACTGTATAGACGAAGCAGATAGTCGAGGGTGAACTGAGGTGCTTCGGTGTTGTTTACAAAGTATCGAGGAGAATTATGATCCTCCAAAAGGATGGGTGAATCTGCCCAAGGAAGACCTCGTACCTTTTGTAGAATTCGAGGACTATGGGGTCTACCAGGGCGAGCGTGAAGGGATAAGTGTAAACACTTAGGTACCCCTCCACGTGAGTAGTGATGTCTTCGTTGGGCAAGGGACGACCACTTCATTGCCCTCCGAGTTACAGTCTACCCAAACTATGGGTAGCGTATCCTCAGTAATAGAGCATATGTACATCCACGCTCTTTCACCTCGGTCCTGTTGACTGGAGGCCTTCTCGACGTTGAAGTCTTTCTCGATAGAGCATCCCCCTGGGACGAAGCTCTTCAAGGGAGGCTCCTAGGCCACCTTAGGAATGTCTACCTCGGTGTCTATGGCCCGGTTAAAAGATGACGGGCTAGTTTGGTGAGGCACGGGTTTGAAAGCTTTTGCCATCGGGTTCTGGAAAATATGAAGGTTTGAAGAAAAAATGTGAAGATTTGAAGATGGGATAAAGATATGAAGGTCTAGGTTGAAGATTCAACGAGAATGTATGAATTGAGGATAAATGTATAAAGATCTAAGGAGTAATATATGAAGATTTTCAGGAGTTAAAGGTATGTAAAGAATTCGAGGGTAAATCAAAGAGCTCTAGAATCGGAAAGTGGATAAGTGGATAAGTGGAAAAGGGATCGGAACTTTTATAGAGGAAGGACAATCAATGTGCGCCATTTCACATTCGAGAAAAACCAATCGGCAATTGACACGTGTCCGAAGTCAGAACGACGCGACTGATGAGACATTATGTTGACCCGTCATCTCGGTTGTAACGTCAAATGAAGGAACCGGGGTCCATTTATTGCTTCCCGTCATTTCGATAAACCTACTCTTCGAAAAACGAGGAGACTATCTATGTACGGGTAAAAAAATTTAGAATCCATATGCATATTTCAAGTTGTTAGAGAGTTTTTGCAAATGGAAGGTGGTCCACTTGTATCTAAACCAAAAAGATAAAGCAACGGAAATTGTTCTAATTCAACATCCCTCTCATCTTTACTTGGATTATCTTGTCACTTATTCGATGATAAATCTAGATAGTCTTCGAGCATTTTAGATTCTAATCGGAGGCTACTTTCATAATGGAACGGTTATATATGTAATTTGGCCATCAATAGAAGATTATATTGTATTTGGTAGCTATACTTGTAATACTTAGCTCCTTAGTATAAGTATCCCTTAAGGCTAGTGTTCCTTAATTTTTCTAGTTAGTTCTTTGCTAAATTCTGTCTAAGTGCATTAAGCTCCCGCATGCGCAGGGTTCGGAGAATGACCGTACCACAAGGACCTATTGTATGCAGTCTTAATTACCCTGCATTTTTGCAAGGGGATGTTTTCACAGTTCGAACCCGTAACCTCCTAATCACATGGAGGCAACTTTACCAGTTACGCAAAGACTCCCTTTCACTTGAGTAAGGGTCAAGAAGGATAACATAACTGAGGATGCGACATGTACAAGAACAAAACCGAACTACATTTCTTTAACATTTCTCTTCATTCATTTTCCTAACCTTTTCTTTTGTTCTTTGAGAAGAATTGTTAGCTAAAATTTGGAAATTTAAAAAAGACTACCTAAAAGCCCTTAATAACCAATTAATTCAAAATTAAATTGCTAGATTGAGATTTTCCAATATTCAATCATGACATATGTTTATTCAGTTATGGTTAATTAGTTCTGCAGAAAAGTAGAGAACACCACTTAGTGCTGGATTTTTTCACCTCTAATTATTATAAACATTGAGAAATCAAACAGAAAAAAAATTACATAATAAAGGAGAAACAAATCCTCCTCTTTTTCAAAACTTTTTCCTTTCACTCCCTGCAAAAACTTATCATCTGTATAATATCCTATTGACGACACTGTATATATATTAAACAATTCATTAAATATCTACAAATATTTAGCTCTCAATTTATAAAAATTCTTAAATTTTAAATTCTGAATCCGTCTTTACTCTACCGTTGTTTGTAGAAGTGATCAATCAAGATGCTTTCCAATCTTCCCCTCTTCTTCACTCTTCCAAATTCCATAAATCTGAATTCTTTGACAAATTCTGGCCATTGGAATTCTTGAAATTCATTATCATAATTTTATTTCAGCTGAAACAAACAAAATATATCTGGTATAATCTCGTAAGTGGAGTCTGAAAATGATATATATGTATACGGAGAGCTTTTTTCAGATCCTCGGCTCAAAAAAAGCATGGTCACCAGCTGAAACAAAGCTTTACCCATTTGAAAGGGACGAAAAAACAACATTTCTGAAGTTTCTTTTTTCACAAATATTCACAAGAAATTATTGAATTATTGCAAATCAATCTGCAACAGAATGACTCTGCCAACACAAAAGCATGATGATACAACGTTTAAGGATGTAGAATCTTGTTTTCTGTTGCTTTACCATAGTCAACGACCGTTGCCGGAAAGTAGATTTCCGGCAGGTTTTCCGACGAGACTCCGACGATGGAAAGAAGTATGAAAGGGTCATTGTGTTTGGCGGCTTTAGATGGAAGTTTGTTTGAAGAAGGAAGAGTGAACAATTAATTTGGGTAGTTATATAAGCTAAGATTTCAGCCTCCTTGGTCCCATTCAGAGTTCTTTTATTGTTATTTTTGCTTTTTTATGGTCCCATATAGGGTAGTTCTTCTTTTCTTTTTCTTACTTAGCATGCATCAATAAATCCGGTGGGATATAGTGAAGGTAGTAAGTAGCGGAGTCAGAATTTTTATTAAAGAATTGAATAAATGATCTTACAAGGGCTTTGAACCCCCTTGACATTTAAGTTATACTTTTGGGTTACAGTTAAGGAGGCTTAAAATATAATATATAGAGGTAAAAAATAAATTTTGTTCTAAACATATAGTATAAATTTTTGACGAATGCGGTTCGGGTAAACTCCGTTCTGCCCTCTAGATTTGCCCCTGAGGATAGTGTATATGTTGACATTTCCCCTGCCTTATGCAGGTAGAGCGACTCTTTCTGATAGACCCTTCTTTCTTAGTATAGTAATCAAGATTTTATTTGTAAATTTTATGGATGAGCATTCAACTTTGTGTTCATTACGCAAAAGTCACTTTTCTTCTTTTTGTTACGTAAAAATCATTCAATTTTATGTTCATTACCTAAAAGTCACTTTTGTTTCTTTCGTTACACAAAAATTATTTTACTTTGCTCTGTTTATCACAAAAGTCACCTTGACAGATTTTTCGATACTTTTACTTGAAAAATCTATGCCCTTGACATTACATATTCGCTCATTTATGTAATATCTTCTATAATATATATTATATAATACATTTTTAACTAAGTATTTTACTTATAATTAAAATAATTTTAAATTATTTTATTTATTATTTTTATAATATATCCATATATTTAATTTTTTCACGGCACTCAATTTGTTTAATCATATTTCAATATGAACATGATTTTAATATAAAAACGATAAAAATGTTTATCTTTAATATTGATTTGAAATAATAACAAACATATTTGTTTAATACAAATTTTAATAAAATTTCAAAGATATTTGGGTTAATATTAAGATTTTTAAAGCTTTATCTGTTAATTTTATTTTTTAAAAGTATTAATATGATGTGTTATTGTGCTAAATATGTGTATTTATTTATTGAATTAATGAGTATGGCTTGGCTGATAAATCGGTAAGCTTTGATTTTATAATTTTCATTTAAAATATTTCATTAATCATGGTTAAGAACGTGGACTTGAAATTTTTTTCACGGTAATATTACTGACAAATTTAATAATTCTACTTATATATCTTGAAAATTAATGTTAAGAGAAATTAAATGTACGAATATATTATAAAAATAATAAATAAAATAATATCAAGTTATTTTAATTATAAGTAAAATATCTAGGTAAAAAGTAACATATAATATAGAAGGTATTACATAATGAGATGATTTATAATATCAAGGGCATAATAGACTTTTCAGGTGAAAGATTTGTAAAATCTAGTAAAAGTGATTATTCTGATAACTAGAGCATAGTCAAATAATTTTTTTGTAACAAAAAGAAAGAAAAAGTGATTTTGGGTAATGAACATAAAGTTGAATGACTTTTACGTAACAAAAGAAAGAAAAGTGAATTTTGGGTAATGAACACAAAGTTGAATGATCACCCATAAAATTTACTCAGATTTTATATTATATAGGCACTAAATGACACCTATACTTGTATCACTTTGTCATGTCGGTCCTCCTACTTCACTTTGTATCTCACTTGCTTGACGTGGATGACACATCATATTCCACATCATTTTTTATATTTTATCTACTAAAAACAATTATTATATATCATTTCATTAAAAAAAAAGAAAAAAAAAATCAATGCCTCCATCTCATCTCTCTTCCCTCAAATATAGAGATTTTTTCTTTCTTGTCCATCTCATATCCCTTCTCAATTCTCATCTCCCTTCTTCATCTCACTATTCCGTCGATGAATAGTCATTTAGGTTTTTTTTTAATTAGGCAGATTAACCAGAAAGGGGATGGGAGAAAGAAGAAGCTGGGTTAGGGGTTTCATGACTAGGAAATGTCAAATTAAATGAAAGCAGAAGAAAATTAGTAGTTGATAGTAAAAATGGCCACTTTTAACAAGGGATTTTTAGGAATTGGGGGGG
>ML252017.1:38145-72506 GCA_005239495.1 Nicotiana undulata
GTGGGGAAGAAGAAGAAGATGAAGATGAAGAAGAGGTGTAGATAGTGGAACGACAAGGGATGGGGGTGTTGTTGGGGGTGGGGGGACAGTGAGTAAGAAGAAACGTACATGGGGGAAACGAAAAGGGAGGGGGTGTTGTTGATTGTGGGGGAGGAGGGGAGGGAGGGACAGTGGATTTCGAAGAAGAAGAAGAAACGTATAGAGGGAACGAAAATGGAGAAACAAAAAGAGACATATCTCTTTTGCTTTTTTGTACTTATTTATTTTTCATTCTTATTTTTATGATTTTTTTCTTTGTATTTTAATTATTTTTGGTTCAAAATATTCATATTCACGCTCATTATCCGCGTGAATTGCACCCACTTTGTCCAGCTCAACCATTATTTTGTCACATGTGCTTGGTCAACAATCAGAAAGGTTTAAAATATAGACTTTGAACAAGTTAAAATATTTTATATAAAAAAAAATTAAGTAGAAGAACCGACATGATAAAATGAGACAAGTATAAGTACTATTTAGGCCATTCTGCCTATTATATACTATGATACTCCTTTTGCCCCATTTTGTGTTATTGTGATTGACTGAATAGATGAATTTTTGCTGGAATAGAATTAGAATATATCATACATCTAAAAGAAAAAAAGCATACTAGTACATCTTTTGTTTTGGTCCCCATAAAGTAGTAGATAAAAAAAAGTGAAAATACAAGAAAAAAAGGGACTATGTAGATCTTTTAAGAACTTAAAATTTGAATAATTTGCCTTTATATTGATTTGGTCAGTGCATCAGCTACTCTATTAGATAGAACTTTTATATATGCTTTAGTACGTGGTGGTCCGATCTAAGCATAAGATACCTGCAATTATTATCAATAAAAAGAGAGTAGCAAAATTTTCCATTATTCAACATGCCAAGAACGTCTTGAGAGTCAACTTCAAAAATGTAAGGGATTCAGTCTATTTTCTAGAGCAATTCAAGCCAATGCATAACGCTTTAAATCGACAAAATAGCACACGCTAATCAGTTTTCGAATTGATCATTTAAAATTAGCTAGCGTTTTTAAAGTTATTGAAAAATAGTCACTATTTTGCTGCAATACGGAAAGTTCCAGCATAATATACCGGAGATCGGTTCACCGGTTTATGAACTTCCAACATATTATGTTGGAACTCCAACACGCGGAAAGTTCCAGCATAATATACTGGAGATTGGAGCATCTGTGTATGAACTTCCAGCATATTATGTCGGACCGGTATATTATACTGGAACTTCAATATATTATGCTGGAAGTCTAGTATATTATACTGGAACATACTGGAGTTCCAGTATATTATACTGGAATTCCAGTATATTATGCTAGAGTTTTTTTGTGGATTTTGCACAATATTTTTGTTCAGATTTATCTTTACATAATAAGTGGCTAAATTTCGATTACTCTTAAAATTGTTGCTATTTTTGAATGACCACTTGTAAATCTGGCTATTTTTTAATTTCTCCCCCTTTAAATCCAATTCCCTCAGCCCTAATCATGCATTGTCCAAAGAAGCTCCTTAATTTTTTTATTTATAATAATATTGATCTGAAGTTTTGTGTTAGTACTTTGAGCTGAGGATCTATCATAAATAACATCTCTATCTTCACATAGGTATGTGTATACATAACTCTACTTATGGAATTATACTGGGTATGTTATTATTATTATTTTGGTGATAAATCAGGAATTGATCTATATGCTTGAAACCAATAGCTCTTGTGATCATAGAGGCCATCCGATTTTAGAGGAAGCATAAGTGAAACTCTGTATGTTAGTAATTTTTTTTGATGTTCGATATCAGTATTGTGGCTCAACTAGATTTGGATTCGCGTCAAAAAATTTCGCATTCAAGGAAGGGGATAAAGTGTTCCCTAATAAAGACACTTTTATACCCAAAAATCGAACTCGAGATCACTAGTTAAAGATGAAATACTTAATAGTTACTTACTTCTTATATATATATAGAAATAAGAAGTTGGTAGACCAAGGGTATATTTTGTCATTTCAAAAAATTCCTACGTTGTTTGCAATTTTTAAATGCTAACGATCATCGATACACGTGGGACCCATATATTCTCATAACTACAACACTTCTTTATATGGTACTCCATGTTGATTAGACTACTTTTATGGAGATTACTGCATGCAATTAATCATTTGAAACGTTCCTTTTTCTCATTTTGTAAAATTATTAATTTTGATTTTGTTAACTAGAAATTTTCATAGAGAAAGTAAACTTAATTTTAATAATAGTGCAACCAAAAAAGATATTGGTAAATATCTACAAGATTTTCGTATTTACCCATACTGTTTTAAAGTATTATGAAAATTAACATATGAAAAATCTATAGAAAAATAAAAACATTTCTCTATCTCCTTAATTAAGAAAAAAAATTAAAATCCCTATAAAAATTTATGTAGACTTCTATCACGTGTTTTATATTTTATCACCAGTTAACATCATTTTAAACGAATTATAATAATATATAATTTGAACTGCTATGAATTACTACAATTTATATCATGTTAATATTTGTTTAGTGTCTTTGGCTCTCTTTGTTTGAAGTAGTAAATTGCTTCTTTCGGGGTGCGAGTTCCCTTGGAAGATCTCTTTATTTACTGTGTACTAAAAGTTTATCATGATTTTGTTGTATACAAGACATGAAGTAAAATTAATAGTAAGTTTTTTTCATCTTTTATCGTATTTTAAAGAATGATGTTGTTCGTGTTAAGTTTCATCAAGTAGATGATTGTTCTCACTGTTGAAACTCTTGTGAAACCAATTTGAATGTATTCAAGAATAGTTTACAGATATATTGGTAAGCTTCTTATTCTAGAAAAATTGTTAATATAGATGACACTTGCAGCTTTAATGTATTCTCTTATAAAATATTCGAATAGGAAAATAATACCATTCAAATTAAATTTTCAATTTGATGTTATATTTGATGTGGATGTTAAAAATGAGTATTATAGCACGTAGTCTTTTTATGTTAATTGGAGCAATTTAAACATATTATAATTTATAATTTAATTTTAAGTAAATTATTAACATAAACTAATTATAAATTGTGATCCCTAATATAATTCTCTATCCGCGATTAAATGAATATAACATGAATCAATTTATTTATCAAAAACTTAATTGAGCCTCGACAAAATATAATTTTAAGACTACAATATTGACCCGTATACGGGCTCGCACAACCATAATTCTAAGACTTGAAACAAAAAGGTTTTGAATATTTTAATTCTTATAATTACCATAACTACTCCTATCATTTTTTTTCTTCAGATTATAGAGAAAGCATGCCCCTCTATAAGTAATATTCTAAAAGAATTTTTTAAACTATTACGTATTAATTATGTATTAGAAGCACTAGTTTTTAATTGTTTGAAAAAATGCTTAATAGTTTAAGGAGTAATAATTATTATAATAGATTATTAATTATTTTCCGGTTGTACTTGATGGAATGTTTCATCAACAACGTTGAATATGTTGTTATCAAAATAATTAAAAAGAGTAAAGTACATTAGGTAAGCCAAAATTTGTGGCCTCTCGTAGAGTGTAAGAGGCTTTATCTTAGCTGAATAATATTAGTTTTGTTGTCTGCAGGGCCAATAAAGCCAACGTCAAACAAGCATCAAATCTGGCCTACCCCAAATCTTATCTTCATTTGACATGGGAAATTATTGGAATATCCGACGTATGTACTACGTGTTTCTTTAATTAATAAAAGTCCTTTATTTTTATTTTTTTTATCAAGAATTAAAGATCATGTTGGGTTGAGGGTTCTCGATTGCTACCGGTACAATAATTACGTCTCAATCCTAAATAAGTCGACATCAAAAAAAAATCATTGATTCGTGTTAGCTATCAACTTAGTCTACGGTGTCACATACATCCCTCTTACAGCTTGTTTGGATTGTCGTTACCTATCGTTTCATAATGTATCATCTTGTATTGTACTGTATTGTATTGTTTGATGACTACAATGTTTGGATAAGTTGTATCGTTTGACGTCGTTTCATGATGTCACACACTAACTATAAGAACTACGAAGAATAAACTTGCAATATTACTAAGAAAAAATACGATACGGAGTTATATTATTATATAAAAAAGTAGGATAAAGAATAAAATATGATTATTTAATAATAAAGAAGGGCAAGATACGAGGAAAAAGCAAAGAAACGACGCCACCACACCAAATCCGTCGTTTCATAAAGTGACACTTTTCGTTATTAATTATATAATGATGAATTTAACGATACGATATAATAAGATTAAAGTAACAATCAAAACAAATATTGTATTTAAAATAACAATACGATAGGTAACAACCATCCAAACAAGTTGTTAGGGACTCAACGTTTGAAGTTTGCCCCATCATCATTCAAGGTCGCACGCGGAGTGATTCTGATACCATGTGTAATGGCCCAACCCACTAGTGATATCGTTTACTTTGGACTTAGTCCTGCACAGCTTTAAAACGCATTACTAGAGTCTAAGGATATCCCAACATATCTCTCGTATTTTGTCTATATGAGATTCGCCTAGTTAATCACATAAATATTTAACAATTCAGCCTATTAATAATATTTTTCGCTTTCGGTCTAGGCCCGCACGAGATATAAGCAAAGTCACACAGTCGGAACTATACCGCACACTTCTACACTATTATATATGATAAAAAATGAATGCTAAAATCAAAATCATTTTCCAATTAAAAATTGAAAGAAAAGAAAATAAGTCACTGTCTTTTAGTTTTAATTCTACTTGTCTATGTCGACGTGCGGTTGAATGGTTTGGTGAAAGTGATGACTACATACATTTTATTTTTTGTCTTTATTACATAATTCATTGTATTGCATGCTCCTAACTTTTCCTCTTTGCCAATAAAATATAGTACCCATAAATGTCACGTTTACCTAGAACTAGACAAGTATATATGGGTTCGAACGAACCCAGTAGATTTTATTTAGATTATGTATTATATAAGAAAATCTATTAAATATATATGTATATATATAATATTTAACTGTGAACCCGTCGACGGTAAGTCCAGAATTTCAAAACTTCAAAATCTGACTTCGCCTCTATTTTAACCCAGTTTTTTAGTGAGTTGTTACCTATCTTAGGCCATTAAGCTTTAGTAAAACTTCTCACCATCCTATGTAATGCTTCTAGATGAACCTTTATTATGAATATAATAATAAATATTCTAGAGAGTCAATCACTAGCCCAACATTTTGACTAATTCCCTCCTTTCAAAAATGAATTTTGTGGTTAAATTCATGTTTTTCTTGACTTATTTCATTTGTTTTGTTTGTTTTGTTTTTTCGAGCTTCTAAGATGATGGCGCAGGAGGTGACAAATGTATAATTCAAGTTATGTACAATTACGATGTAAAGAGGCGGATGCAGTGTATTAGTTATGGTATCAATTGAACCCATAACTTTTGATACTGAGTGGAAATTTATGTGGAACAATTCATTAAAATTGTAAAAATAATAGATTTGAACATATAACTTTAAAAATATAATGAGTTCAATGTTAAAAACTTAAAAGTTGAACTTATAAAATTTATATCCGGGATCCGCATCTAGGGGTGTTCATGGTTCGGTTTGGGTCGGCTTTTCCCAAAAAAGAAACCAAACCAAGTAAGTCAGTTTTTCAAATATTGGAACCAATTCAAACCAATTAAGTCGGTTTTTTATCGATTCGGTTTTTGTCGGTTTTTTGGTTTTTTCAGTTATTTATCGGATTTTTTCTTAAGTATGGGACAAACACTATCAAACGCATGTTCCGGCGACTGCATTTTTAACATAACACTATCAAATCAATTGCGTTTGAGAAATTTATCATTTACCAAGATATATTGATGATAATTGAATAAAATAGTGATGAATAATTTAAGTACTCAATTAAAAATCCATTTATTTTTAGCATGAAATAAATTTTTTTATACTTAGCGAAAGAAAATTACCAATAAAACTAGAATGTAAAGGCAAAGAATTAGATTATTAAATAGCAAAAAACTAGACTAAAAATATAAATGACTAATATATATAATAAAAATTTTGAAACTTTATATGAAAAAATACATATATATAGGTGTAATAATAAATTTAAATAGTTACTTTTATAGTCGGTTTGGTTCGGGTTTTTTTGGTTATTTTTTTATTGAAACCCAAACCAAACCAAATTTGATCGGTTTTTAAAACTCAAAACCAAAACCAAATCAAACCTAAAGTGTATCGGGTTTTTTGGTCGGTTTGGTTCGGTTTTTGGTTTGGTTCGATTTTTCGGGTTTTTATGAACACCCCTATCCGTATCGTGTAAAGTGTTTAATGTAATTTAACCAATTATAACAAGTTATTACTTTATTTTTCTTGCTACTATAAGAGACTTGATATGTAAAATTACATGTCGTAAGTCAATTTTACCCGACAATATAAAAATTTACATTGTGAACATAAACTCAACGTATGTATCTTCACAATTTTAAGGTTTGATTACATCCCCAATTCACTTTATCTCCTTTTTTTGTTGACCAAGCAAGGTACAAGCACTTGAGCATGCTGTACAACAATGATGATGCATAGATTGTTGTGACAAAATGATTCACACTAGTGGAGATTGCTATAAAAATAATATATTGAATAAATGGTAGTGAAGATTACTATCTACAAAAAGTTAAAAAATGAAACATCACTGAGATCCTTGTAGCTCCAGCTAGCTATTAACTTTCTTGTAACTTTGGCCAGGTAGATGAGAAAAAAATCTTCCAACTGTATTTGTATCTGATTTTGGACTTCTAATTCATCCCTAGAAATAAAACATTAAAGTTTGAGTCATGTGAAAGATTCAAAACTCAAAAGGGCCGCCCGGAGCACATGACATCTCGCGTGCACGCAGGATCCGGGGAAGAGGCAGTGGCGGAGGCAGGATCTCCGCGAAGGGGGTTCAAAAAGAAAAAAGTTAAAAAAGATTGTAGCTAGTGAGAATTGAACCGATGACCTTACAAATATTTTGAACCCCCTTGACCACTAAGCTACACTTTTGGCTGTGTTAAAGGGGTTCAAAACTTAATATATAGAGCTAAAAAAAAGATTTTGCCTTATATATACAGTGTAATTTTTCGGCGAATGAGGTTTGGGTGAACCCCCTTCCGCCCCCCTAAATCCGCTCCTGGAAAGAGGTTGCACCCCAAGGGGTGTGATGTAGACAGCGTATCATAATGCAGCATCAATGGCTGCTTCCACGACTCGATTCCCTGACCTATAGGTCACACGGAGACAACTTTACCGTTGCTTCAAGGCTCCTTTTCAGTCATATGAAGATTCATGCCACTAATTAGGCTAACTAAGTAAAAAAGAAAAAGATTGAAGCACTAAAGCCAGGCCCTCAGGTGGATGGAGCCTTTCAACATAGGGTTTAACTACAACAAACCCAGTGGATTTTCACAAGCGGGGTCTAGGGAGGGTAAGATGTACGCAATCTTAACCCTACCCTGGAGGGCAGAAAGGCTATTTTCGATAGACCTCGAACACAGGGTTCAACTGAACCAGTATATTCGATGCCAAACATAGACATATATGTGAAAAAGTGTTTTACCATATACTAGTTCTGAACCCGTAATTTCAGAAGTACAATGAGTTCAGTCCAAATAAATTTAAAGGTTGAACCCATTAAATTTAAATCCTAGACGCGACTTTGTCATTACCTATGCAGGAGTAAGTTGAGGAACTTCAACCAAGCGCTCCATCATTTGCAGCTGGTCATAAGGAGCTATCTGCAACACAAAAATAAAACCAAAAAACCTACTTCAAACTGCTATATATAGGCCAACTGAAGCGTTTATTTCATAAATAAGAAACGGCGACTTTCTTTGTTGTGTTTCATAATGGAGGATAGTTAATTGGTCAAGCTTTTTACAGCATGTTTTCATTGTAGCAGGTTTTAAATACAGTCATACTTGTTAGGTTTCCTATAGATAGGAGAAGCAACTTAATTGAGAGCGACGAATGATCAAGTGGTGAAAATAAGTGTGTCAAAAGACCTGGTTAAATCCATCTGGCCATGTTATTTCCACAGCGTAGTTTCCTAATGGCCGAATCTCTTCAGGTTCAATGTCGTCTAGGATATCAGAATATTGCAGTTTCTGTTCACCCGTCCATTCATCCTGAACCAAAGACATTGAATAGAAAAAAGAAGTCAAAATGTGAACGACATGAAATATTTTGTATCAATTCAGTAGAACAAGAAGAGCATTCGTCCAAGAAAAAGCATAGCGGACAGCAATGATATTGATATAAATGTCTTAGCATGTCATTAATCGTGCAGTGCAACGCATCTGGAAAGCTGGAAAAGTAACTTAAAAGACTTCAATGCATACCACACTTTGCGCTGATCGATCATTTCTTCTTACAGTTGCAGGGTGCAAATAAAACTCTTCATCGGAATCAGGTACTTTGACCTTGATCGCCTTGATAGATCTATCATAACTCACTGCAGTGGATACTACAACCCCAAAAAAGAAAAAGAGACAATCAGTAACCATTATATCTGGTTCAAGCATAGTACTGACAATAGATTTTAAAAATATTCGCAAATATGAGGGTGTTTGGCTAAGCTTATAAGCTGGTCAAACTGGCTTATAAGCACTTTTTGGCTTATCTACGCGTTTCGTAAAATGAAAAGTGCTTATAAGCCAAAAATAAGCCAAAAGTCATAAGTTGGTCACCCCCAACTTATCAAATTTCAGCTTATAAGCACTTTAGGTTTGACCGAAATATTTACTATTTTATCCCTAAAATACTTCTTTTTAAAACAAAACTCTTCGTATAATTTTATTCTATCTCATTTCTTCAATACATATTAAGTGCTTGTTTTTTCTGTACAAACGTTGTGTGCATTTTTTAAGGTTCTTTTCTTAACTTTTGTTAATTTATACTCCGCCCCTTCTAATTTATGATTGTATATTTATCATAACATGAATTATATTTATAAAAAAAGATATTATCTAATCATTTTTATAACTAAAAGAACATGATAAATAGGTAGAATCTATGCAGAATCTAAATTTTTTTAAAAAAATAACGTTTTTAGTTGTGTAAATTGTTATAAGGTCATTTAAGTCATTTTAACATTAAAAAAACTTATCAGCACTTTTTAAACAAACAGTTTCAGGTGCTTATTATTAATTTCAGCATTTTTATCCAAACACGTAACTGCTTATTTTTTAAATCAGCTTCAGCATTTAAAAGTGTTTTTCAGCACCTAATACTTATCAGCTACTCTGAATCAACTAAGCCAAACGGGCTCTATATTCCCACTAGTATGAAGCTTATATAAAGGGCAGGTGCACTAAGCTCCAGCTACGCGCCGGGTACGGGGAAGGGCTGGACCACAAGGGTCTATTGTACGCAACCTTACCCTGCATTTCTGCAAGAGGTTATTTCCACGGTTTGAACTCATGACCTCCTAGTCACATGGCAGCAACTTTACCAGTTACGCCAAGGCTTCCCTTAAGAATGAAGCTTATATCAGCTGAATAATTAACAGGAGTTCTTGAATAGAACTGAAATCTTCTTTTTCTTTCCAATGAATTTGGCTTGAATAAGCAATTGAAAAGAGAAATAAACAAATAAATAAAACGTACCTTGTTGACGAATCTTGGCACACTGTTGTACTACGCACACGCCTAACTCTTGGAACGTTCTGGAAACTTCACCTTGAGGATCAGCTACCACTTCAGGCATTCCACTATCTCCAGAAGCAGATAGCTTTACAATTCAAAACAAAGTTTAGCATATCGTTCAGAAATGCCCCAAGTGACAGTTTACAACTATACAAGTACTCAGTAAAGATCGGCGCCAAAGAAGTATTATTTCATAGTCAGAGTCGTTCAGAATTGGAGGTCACGGGTTCGAGCCGTGGGAACAGCCTCTTGCAGAAATGTAGGGTAAGGTTGCGTACGATAGACCCTTGTGGTCCGGCCCTTCCCTGGACCCCGTGCATAGCGGGAGCTTAGTGCATCGGGCTGCCCTTTTTCAGAGTCGTTCAGAGTGCGGATATAAAGCGATGTGTATGTGAATAATCAAACATTTAAACCAGTTCAGAGTTTTAAATGTTGCAACTTACAGTTGGTTGGATAGGGAGATCAAATAGATGGGGGATTCCGAACTGCTGGACAACCTGCAATGATACAGATGAAATTATATAAACATACTCTTCAACAATGAATTGCATGTTTTAATGATCATGTCTCGATCCCAACGATCCCAAACAAAATTGATCTCATGGCATTGAAGATTCTGCATTTCAGATTTGGATTAGAGGATTTTATTAAAATTCAGATTTTGGTGTTTGAATCTTCACATTTAGGTTGATTCGTATGCACTGAGAATAATATAACCAGACCAAATAATCCGACTCGAGATTTCTTAGCTTCACTCCGCTAGAGTAGCTGTGTCCCACCTTGTCGAACAAAGGAAAGCGAAATTTGCTAGAACTTCGAGAAAGGGGGAGAAAACATCAATAGGACCTAAGAGCAAGGACAAACACCTGAGACCCTGAACCCCTGCCGAAGGGGTAGTAACGCTTTCCATCAGCATCGAAGTGGCACATGTTCTCAACTACGGCAACGCAAGGCACCTGTACAATTAGAAGCCACAGCTCATCTTTCCGGCGCAATAATGAGAATTTGCGTTCTAATCACAGTGAAAGAGAAAAAAACATTTGCAGATAACACACAGACACAAAAAAAAAAAAAAAAAGGAACGAACCTTAAGCTTTGAGAACATGCGGACACCCTTTGCGACATCTATAAATGCTAGCTTTTGAGGTGTAGTAACAATAACTGCAGCAGTCAAAGGAACAACCTGACAGTTGAATCAGCCAAAGAAAAATATATAAGACGAAACGCTTACAAGACGGAAAAAGTCACTTCCACCAAGAACTCTCACAAAGATGAAATGTTAGGTGTACGGTCAATAAGCAAACCTGACATAAAGTAAGTTGAATATCACCAGTTCCAGGGGGCATATCAATAACAAGGTAGTCCAATTCTCCCCTGCATATTTGCTCACATTTAAGATAATAGAGTAACTAAAGATCACCAAATTTAAAGCATAGACATCTTCCTCAAAAGAACCATATGCAGTAAAGGACAGCCCGATGCACTAAGCTCGCGCTATGCGCGGGGAAGGACCGGACCAAGGGTCTATTGTACGCAGCCTTACCCTGCATTTTTGCAAGAACCATGTAGGGTCTGGGGAGGGTAGTGTGTACGCAGAGCTTACCCCTACTCTAAGGTAGAGAGGTTGTTTCCGATAGACCATCGGCATCCTTCCCTCCAAGAACTACCACCTTGCTCTTTGGGTGACTCGAACTCACAACCTCTCGGTTGGAAGTGGAGGGTGCTTACCATCAGAGCAACCCACCTTGTCATACATGCAAATCTACTAAAATAAGCTTTAATCCTTTTTGTGTCTGGCCAGCTTGTGCGCACCTCAACTAATTCCACAGGATAATGCTTTAATCTTACAACAACATATTAATGCAATAGGTACTATATTGGCTTCTCAAAATAGTAGCCATCCTATTTGGAAGCTGATGGCTTAATCTTGATAAAGGCCATCCGCTTCCAAATAGTCAATAAGCTGCATATATTAAATTTCAATAAATTTTGAAGAATTTCTCTGGTATAGAAATTTCAAAGAAATGTCTTAAGTTAATTGGTTGAAAGTTCTTGACTTCCTGTCAGATGCAAAAGCATATCATACCATTCTGTTGTAGTCAAAAGTTGGTTGATGACCCCCGAGACCATAGGACCTCGCATAATTGCACGCCCTTGCCCAGCAAATCCAAAAGATACCAGCTTAACACCCATGTATTCAGTTGGAATAATGGTTCTTTTCTCTGCATTCTACAAAAAAATCTCTCAGCGGTTATATGCAGTAGAGAAAACATCGTCCAGTCCACAAAATGAAAATTACCATTTCAAGTATCCGGTTTTCAGGGGACACCATAGTTGGCAAACTAGGACCATATACATCTGCATCAAATATACCAACTCTAGCACCCATATCAGCCAACGTGTAAGCGAGGTTGACTGCTACAGTTGATTTGCCAACCCCCCCCTGTGGTTTATAGAGGTTAATATCAATAAAGGAAAGAGGACGCAAAAGATTAATTGCATATGCTAAGCTGGTCAAAGCAAAATGATTGACGGTTTGGAGAAACACAGAATTACGGGAAGCAATAATATCGAGACATGCTCCAGCGATAAAGCACCAAATAACATACTTAAATGCTGCAGTATAACAACAAATCTTAAAACGTTGCTTTCTAGAGTAAGGTCATTGTCCTTCTCTTCTCTCATCCTTTATTTTCTAATTTCTCTTGGGGGTGGAGGGGATAGACCTTCAGTACTTAGTATGTTGCTCGGACACTCTGAAAATGTGGCCGGATACGTGTCGGATCCTCCAAAAGTAGTGCTTTTTTGAAGGATCCGACACGGGTGCGGCTGCATTTTGGAGAGTCTGCGCAACATAGGTACTTACTACAAGAAATGGTTTAACGGTTAAAATCACGGAAGCAGAAAAGATTGTGGAATTCTTCACCTTGCAACTAGAAACAGCAATTATATTGGAGATTGTTTGTAGCCCGGCGGGAAGCTGTCCTGCATATATAGGTTTTGCTGGTTGGGCTGACATTGTTACATTGACCTTTTTAACCCAAGGAAGCGCAGCAACCACCTCGTTTGCCTTCTGCTCAAACTGTCAGAAAATTGAAAATCAGATTTCTAGCCCAACCATAGTTATATGAATCACAATTCCACACTCACATGCAGTGGCGTAGCCACATGTATGCAAGGGGTGTCAACTGACAGCCCTTTCGTCGAAAAATAGCACTGTGTAGCTAGGTAATTTTTTTTTATTGAATATATATATATACTACATATTGACACCCCTTGGCTATTCGTGGATTTACTTCTTTATATTTTGACCCCTCTTAGTAAAAATCCTGACTCCGCCACTGCTCACATGATGACCCAATTATTAACGAACAACAAGCATGTGTTTTGCTCTTGATCTTGTGTACCCTAGTTTATACTGATAAGCTAATATGTGGTGAAAATTAAAAAAAAAAAAAAAAAAACTAAATTATGTACCACTTGATACACATCAATTCTTGATGAAATAATGGTAGTTGTGTTTCATTTACCATGTCCTTGATCGGACATGCTGGTGTTGTAAGCTCTAACCGGAATGACACCTGAAATTCCAATAGATTGAATAAGGAAAATAATTCAGCTATATATGTTATGAATGTGAGAAAGTAGTTTTAGAAGACCTCTCCTAAACCCTCATCAACCAAGAGGTCCTTCACAAATCCACAAGAGACGATGTCAGTCCCAAAATCAGGATCGATAATCTGGGACAGGGCTTTAAGTACTTCAGACTCAGGTGTTTGACCTGACACTGTAGAAGCACAAGCTGCAAGTTACTAAATATGTTAGTATAACAGTAATGATCTCGAACAGTGGCAATGTAGGATGAACGAAATATTACAACATGTTGGAAGGGAGGAAGATTATTACAAGAATAAGAGTTTAAGCCCAATAGAATTTGCATAGCATCAGAAACCAAGAACCAGTCGAGCATTATGAGAAGTCCTGAATTAAATACTCGCTTCCTTCCCGTTCTAGTGACCCTACCCTTTTTAGTCATTTCCAAAAAGAATGACCTCTTTCTAAATTTAGAAACAATTTAACTTATACTTTCCATTCTACCACTAAATGAGAAGCTACACAAATGTTATGGCACGTTTAAAGCTTCAAAAGTCTTGTAGACTCAAAGGCGGAGCCAGTATTTCGATCTTATGGGTTCTGAATTTTAGAACATCGATTTCACCTGGGTTCTAAATTTTATATTTCTTCACATTTAATGAATTTTAAACATCAAATACATTGTTTAAGTTGTTGTGTTCAGCCGAACTCGTAGCTTGGCTTGTGCCTCCGCCCTCGCTTATAGTCACACAAATGTTATGGCCAGTGGCGAAGCCACATAGTGTTAAGGGTGGTCAACTGACCACCCTTCGTCAAAAAATGGCACTGTGTACGTAGGTAAAATATTATATTTTAGAGGTATATAATACATATTGAACACCCTTTATCGGAAAAAATTTTACTTATTCTAAATTTGAACACCCTTGCAAAAATTTCTAGCTTCGCCACTGGTTATGGTATGTTTAAAACTACAAGTTTCAAGGTTCATTTCTTTCTTGTATTCTACAGAGGGGTATTTGATGTACACAAGAAGAACAAAAATTGGACTTAATGAAGCAAACATATGGAGACATTCTGAATATTCAGACAGTACCCAAAAAAGACTTGAAAAAAAACTAAGCAGCAGAAAACAAGCATACACCACAGCAAGAGAAGTACAAAAAAGACAAAACTATACAATCCTAGTACAACTTAAAGGGGCAGCGCCGTGCACTAAGCTCACGCTAATGCGCGGGTCAGGGGAAGGGCCTGGTGGCGAAGCCACATGGTCACAAGGGTGGTAAACTGACCACACTTCGACGAAGAATTGTATTGTGTATATAGGTAAAATATTAAGTTTTAGAGGTATATAAAACATATAGAACACCATTTGTCGGGAATATTTTTTCACTTCTTGCAAGTTTGAATACCCTTGGAAAATTTCCTAGCTTCGCCACTGGAAGGGCGGGCCACAAGGATATATTGTACGCAGCCTTACCCTGCATTTATGCAAGAGGTTGTTTCCGCGGCTCGAACCTGTGACCTCTTGGTCACATGTCAGGAACTTTACCAGTTACGCCAAGGCTCCCCTTCGATCCTAGTACAAGTATTTGACAAAATTCCACAAATAGGACATGAAATCTACCTTCATTGGAAGCAGCTTTAGTTGTAAATGAGCTGAAACTTGAATAAGTATACGAAATGTTCAAGTTCCTGACATGTCTTTGAGTAGAGTGGAGAAAAGATTTGTCAGCTACATATAATCCTGTAAAGAACAAAACACAAACTTGAGCAGAAAACCAAATGATTCTTGAAATGAAAATGAACCCCAAATAGAACTGAACTGAACTGACCTGATTTGGATTGTGAAGTAGAGTGATGAAATGTGAGAGT
The DNA here is from genome assembly GCA_005239495.1 of Nicotiana undulata. Lineage (NCBI taxonomy): Eukaryota > Viridiplantae > Streptophyta > Magnoliopsida > Solanales > Solanaceae > Nicotiana > Nicotiana undulata. Next base: position 53,353 of record ML252017.1, read on the forward strand.
AGGAGAAGATGGAACTTGAAGAAACTGTGTCATTTCTCTTTTACAGTAATGAATGAGAAGAGACGACAGTGTGAGTGGAGGATGAAGAAGAGGGAAAGTTCGTTGGTAGAGAGCATTAATTTGAGCCTCAAATTTTCATGTCACGATCAACAATCTAATCGGCTTGCCTTACCCACAACTCACACGTTACCCAAACTACTAAACTTTACTATAATACTAGCCACGGGTGCCAATCAATATATATAAACAACTAAACCGACCGAACTGTACTGTATGAAACTGAATTTTAGATTTCTTTTTAATAAAATTATAAGTTTTTATATAAATTTATAATCGTATCTATAATTATGGTACATTTTTTATTTGTAAAAGATAAACTGAAAAAATACCGAACCTTACCGAATAAATTTATATGTAGAAAATATATTTATATATTAAGTTTAAAAATAATAAAGCATTTTAAATTTTTTTTGGACATTGAAATTATAAAAATGGTTAAAAGCCAACGAGTAATTAAACTCACAATCCTAATTCTCAAAACCATTACGCTACTAACTAATTTATTTTCAACATATTCGCTAGCAAGACAGAAGGTATTCTAGCGATTATGAGTAGCAAATTACAATGTATTGAAGATGTTTCCTTTCGTATGATTTAAATTATTGAATATGTACATTATTATGAATTCCAACTTGGTTAATATCTTTTCATTTGTGCGATTTATATTTTCTTTGTCTTTGCTTAGTTCTTTTATGCTGCGGTAGAATAGTTGATGGATCTAATAGTATGTCAATCTTTCATGTTTTCTTACTTTGTCACCATCTAAACTCTAAAACTATCTAGAGTGTTTTGCGAAATCTTATAAAAGTATGTATGTTATGTATTCTACTTCTACTAGTGATTTTTACCTAACATTTAAAAAAAATACCAAGAATTAACAGAACTGTACCGATACCGAATAGAAATTGATATGATTGGACGGTTTCGAAAAGTGTAATTTTGGTTATTCGTAACAAAATAATCGAAAAATTGATATAGTACAAATTTTATAAAGTAACCTGCCGAACCGAACCAATGACACCCTTAATACTAGCTCTTTTTACCTTTCTTTTTTGTTGGCTAGGCATTGTTTGGATTAGAAGAATGATCAATATAAAATTTACCAAAAAGGGCTAAAACTGGCCCTGAGTCTAGCTATTGGATATTGTACAAAATTACCCTCAATCTACCTATTGAGCCGAAAATGCCCTTACTGTTTTCTTTTCGTCGCATACCTTAATATGTGGTTAATGGACGAATTTTGAACCAAATTCAATAAATCCGGGCAGTTTTAGCCTTTTCCCATTTTGTCTTAAATGGTCCATTAGCTTTTTAGTGCATTTTTTTTGCCGGAAATTCAAAAATAGTCAAAATTTACAAGTGGCCATTCAAAAATAGCCACAGTTTCAAAAGTAATCAAAATTTAGCCACTTTTCATGTTAAGATAAATCTGAACAAAAACAGTGTTCAAAACCCGCAGATAAATCTGAACAAAAACAGTGTTCAAAACCCAAAAAACACTCCAACATTACATACTGGAATTCCAGTATAAATATACTGAAACTCCAGTATAATATACTGGACTTCCAGCATAATACACTGAAGTTCTAGTATAATATACCGGTCCAGCATGACATGCTGGAAGTTCATACACATATGCTCCAATCTCCAGTATATTATGCTGGAACTTTCCGCGTATTGAAATTTCAACATAATATGCTGGAAGTTCATACACAGGTGCACCGATCTCCAGTATATTATGCTGGAACTTTCCGCGTATTGAAATTTCAACATAATATGCTGGAAGTTCATACACAGGTGCACCGATCTCCAGTATATTATGCTGGAACTTTCCTTGCTATTTTTACAAAGAAAACGGCAGAGGCATATCTGGATCAATAGGTGCGCAAATGGTAATTTTGTACATAATCCAATAAGTCGAGGGCTGTTTGGCCTATTTCCTTTCCACTTCACATGATATTATTATTACTCGTAGAGTCAAAAGAATATATCATTGGTCAAAACCTTTTTAAGTCGTTGGCTGTTGTAACTAATAGTATTCTAATTAAATTTCTAAACATAGGTGTTATTTTAAATTAACAAGAAAACGCGAAAATTCTTGTTGACGACTTAAATCTAAATGGGCTTCATTGACCTGATGCCTCAAAATACAATGGACAAGGCCAAGAAATGAGCCATTTGTTCTTGAAATGTGAGTTTTCTAGAGCCCAGTTAGATTCTATGTCTGGAAATGCATTAACCAATTGGCATATCAAGCTTCAACATCAATGAGAATAAACAAGAAATGATAACTACTAAGAGCTTCACCAGTCTTTGTTGCAGACCATCCATCAGCTTTCTCAGTATCAACAGGGCACAGTTACTGAATTTATATAAATAAACAAGGCATGTACTGAAGGGGAGTCTTGGCGTAACTGGTAAAGTTGTTGCCATGTGACCAGGAGATCACGGGTTCGAGCTGTGAAACAGCCTCTTGCATTAGGGTAAAACTGTGTACGATAGACCCTTGTAGTCCGGCCCTTCCCCGGACCCCGTGCGTAGCGGAAGCTTAGTGCACCGGGTTGTCCTTTAAACAAGGCATGTACAATTCCAAGCCACTGGAGCTGTGAAAATAGAATCATATCGATGATTTACCCATGAACTGAGTTAAATAAACCACACAACAGCAAATATACAATGCCAGAGGAAAAGAGTCAACAATCTCTCTTTGGCCATTAATAACATTTCAGATAACATAGAGCATATATACAATAACACTTAATAACTGCTTGCAGAACTCACTAAATCGTCGATCGGATAACATAACGTGCTAAAAAAACTTTTAACTTATCAAGTACCATCACGCCCAACTCTGTTGGGCTTATTTCATAAGCCAATCAAAAGAAGCAGCAGACAAAAGCCCTGCAGGTTGAAAAGAAGACACCAGTAAATAAAAAGTGTTAGCCTTCCGTGTTTTCTTTGTTGTAGAAACTCGGACAATATAATATTTTTTGGTAAGAGGGGAAACTCGCCGCCGCTACAACCTCTGTCACAACCTCTACCCATCGGGTGAACACTATGTGCGCACCAGGTAAATCTCCCCTGTGTAATACCTACAAACCACACAAGGGATGTAAACCGTACTAGGCAAGCCTTGTGCGACAGGATCAACCTATATTGGCTAACCTTTTCTTAAGAGGTTTCTCTTCAAAAAATTGGAAATGTTTCACATGAACCATGTCAATCAACCACTTCCCCGTTTTAAGAAAAAAATTACAACAGTGAATTCAAAATTCTGTTGCCTTAATAAACCATAATTTTCAAGATTCTCAAAATTCAAGTCAGGAATTTAATCCCTTCATGTCCAACTGTTTTTCCCACATCCCACCAATTTATTATGAAAAAAACAAAGGCTCGCACGCATCAAAGAGCTAGGATTACTGTACTCAGCAAGTGATAGGGAGGTTGAAACACACAGGAGAGGCAAATGAACAAAAGGCAGTCAAGGTGCCAAATACAGAAGAATAGATTTTAAGCAAAGCTTAGCAAAAGGTTGTTATAGCAACTTTGACATCACCAAAAAATTTGTTATCCACAACTTTGACAGTCAAACTCCATGGATAATTTACTTTGTTTGTTTCCATGATTCTGTCATTGTCTTTTTTTCCCCCTTCTTTTTTTCCCTCCCAGAAAGTCGTGATTCCAATACTAAGTAATTCAAATAAAAAGGATGGTTCAAAAACTTTTACTCATTAGTTGAAATACTGTGGGAAGACCCTATGCATGAAACTTGGGTTCCCAACAATGAAATAAGGTAGTGTTATGAAATGCTTTTGAGCAGTCCGGTAGTGCCAAAAGAATATGTGGATCCAATGCAAATTTTATGGAACTCTGGGGAAATATTACAGCATGCTGAGAAAGAACTTTAAAAAAGAAGGAACGTAAGAAGTACCTCTTAGGAAGAAAAGAAAGAAAAGAAGAACTGCTAAACGGGCAAGACTTCTCAAAAAATGCAGTGGGGAGAGTGTTCCAAAAGCCAAATATGACATTTCTCAAAAACAGTGTATAAGAGGAAGCGAGTAACTTCATAAAGCCTTTCTTAAAGAAGAGCTCTCAGCCTCTCACCAGACCCTAAAGATCCTTTCTATCAAGATAAATATAACCTGAAAAGGTTACATCCTCACGGAACTCCGAAACAATCATAAATTTGTAGTGTTTATGTGCGTAAGATAGAACTCTTTATCTACAGAACTAAGGCAAATGAAAAAAAACACATGCCTTCTTTATTCTCTTTTCACTTCTTTACTCATTATGACACCACAAGAAACTGTACAAAGAACTAAACCAAAAGACCTACAGAGTATGAGTAGCTTAGTTGAAAAGTTGAAAATTCTCGTGGAAAACCAAAGAGTATGAAATTCGGTGCATGACATGATTAAATCATGTATCCCACATCTCCGGACTGGTCAACTAATAATACCACTCATGACTAAACACCACATATGTTTCCAGAAGCAGACATCTATTAATCACAATTCGCATACCCCTGAACTGCTAAATGCTACAGCTTAACACACTTCTACCTATTTTCACTCTTTTTCCTTAAATGTAGCACAATAATCATATCTTTTGTTTTTCAGTAGTAATCCTTTCTTCAATAGAGATTGAGGGGTTCTGATAAGAACCAAAAGCACAAATCAGCCAGTCCCTATTAAGCTAAAAATGGGGAACCCTAAAAGCTGATACACGATTTGCTAATCCATTAATAAACATGGTATGTCTCCTATATCGAAGAGGAGAGTCAGATTCAAGATTCTGTGTTGATAGATGCAAAATATACCACTGCACCCATTACTACTTTGTGACAATGGGTACCAACTTAGCATAAAAAGCCGAGGACGGACTGCTAATTACACTGTCGAAAAGTGCCCAAAAACTTCTGCAACTGAAACCCAATACTTCCTCTCTTTCATTTTACATAACAAGAGTTGACGCACAGACTAAATATCTTTTGTTTCAAAAAAACAAAATATTGTAACACACCAAAATTACCTTTAGAGTCCTGTGGTCTTCAAAAATCATGTCATTCCCATACATAGGGCAAAATGAGATGTTAAAATTAAAGAGTTTCCAAATATGGAAAGTGTCAATCTTAGGATAAACAAAGGGATCCACAACTTTAGAAAAAGCGCATGTCACCCCAGGACGGAATTCCACAGAATATACGAAAATGTAACAACTTTAGTAAATCGATAAATACCTCAGGAAGAGGAATGTTTTTTCCCCTCACACTCAGGACTTCCATCGAAATTCTTAGAGAGGGTATTTAGCAGTAACCGTTCCAACCTCAAACACCAAATTTCACCACTGGATCTGATACCTGTAACGCCCCACCACTTAAAGAAAGCTCTCACGCTAGTCCTGTCAAGCTCAAGAATACTATTCTCAACAATTTTACCACTGATTTTCTTGGAATAGGTGGGAAGGTAGTTATCCGAAGGAAGGGTGATGCAACACTTGTCACCCAGAGAAGCCACAAAGTCGCAGGAACAGGTGTTTAGATGAGTCCAGAACCTAAATGTGGTCTATTTGGACTCAAATGACCAAAATGAGTGGAAAAAACATTGTGGCCAAAATACATATAGCGCCCTTTTAAAGGGCGTTGTACGTTAAAATATAGCGCCCTATAAAAGGGCGCTATATGTGAAGTTGATTAGACAATAGCGTCGTTTATTAAGGCGCTATATGTATAGCAGCTTAATAAACGACGCTATACCCCTTCAAATAGCCGTCTTCCCTTTTCCCCCGTTTCAGACAGAAACTCCCCCCCTCCCCCCACAAAAAAAAAATTAACGACCAAAAAAAACCTTGAGTGGACCTCACCCATCCCACAAAAAGTAAAGATTCTTGGTCCCATATCCTAGCTAAGGCCTTCTCTCGTTGTGGGTTGCTCTTTTCGGATTCAAATCTTCAACTTTCCTAAAAACTTAAATCGAGATATTTCGATTTAGTTTTTGTCGAATCTCGTTGTGGCTGTCTAATCAACTTCACATATAGCGCCATTTATACCTTAACGTTCAAAATGGACATTAAGGAATAGTGCCCTTTACAAGGGCGTTATATGTATTTTGGTCACACTGGTTTTTTTCCACTCATTTCAGTCATTTGAATCCAAATAGACCACATTTAGGTTCTGGACTCGTGTTTAGAAAATACCAACATTCTTGGGAAGTAGCCCTATGTGGAACCCCTATTTGATTAGTTCCTTATCAGGCATTGATGGTGTCAGGCTGTCGAATATAGTGAATTTCGCAGGTCCTCATCAATATTGTATTTTCCATCTGAGCCAGCTACTTGATTAAAAAATTTGCAACATATTTTTTCTATTACATTCTTGGTCGATTGTGCATCGAGCACAAATATCGAAATGGCTAGTAATTGACTTATCATTATATACTTTGTATGTCAAAGTAGTTTTACCTAAACTCGGTGTACTAAAGATCGAAATGATATCTAGTATTGGTAAGTTTTCTGATTATTCAATCTGCCTCCTCCTTAAAACCTACAATTATTTGATTCATTATTAATGATGAGTTGCTTTTTGGTTTGTTGGAAGAGTTTAGAATCTTCTAAGGTATTGGAGATCTCTTCTTCGATAAGTTTGATCGTTTCTATATCATTGGAAAGTAAGTGTTAGATGCAAGAGACCATTAACAAAAATTGAATTAATAACATCTTTTGCCTCATATACCACATGTAACATGTGTTCGTAGATCTTTATACAATTCTTGCTCAATGATACCGAAAAAAGATCTTATCAGTTCTAAGTCTTCTTTTGCCAATCTAATTTCTTTCTTCATCAAAACAATTGAATAAGTTTTAGAATTAAGCAATCATTTTAGTTTGAGTATAAGATTAATGAAGAGTGGTCCATTACTCTTGGGGAAATACATTTTAGATGCGTTTGGGTTTCCAAGTACACATGTTTGAGATCTCCCTTCAGATATTCAATGTTTCCAACAAGTCAAGATTTGCACACATTGTTCATTGGTACTCTTTTCGTACCTTGATTCTCTTCTAAGTCACAAACAAGAATCGGTATCCACTTGATAAGTGCTCCAACACTTGCCAAGAGATCAAAAAATTTGTCACGATGAATAAAGTCTTTCGAGAAACAAATATTCTCTAAGCATGTCGGGAAAGGCTTGTAGGAGTTGCTCGGTGAAGCGTCTTGTATTTGCTGACTTTGATGCTTCCAAATTTGTAGAAAATATGTAAATAACCTTCCGTTCAACAGGAATAATCTTGAAGAATGAATGAGCTAACTTGACATTTAGTAGAGAGACATTTCACGTACTTCATCAAATTCATCTATTTTATCAAGTTCATCCATTTCGTCAAGTTTTTGTTTCATCAAGTTGATCAAAACAAAAGTGTCCTACTCTCTCGACCATAAGTTGGAAATAAGGTAAAACATATTAAACTACATCAACTCCGAGTTTGCAAGGGAAAGAGAGATGATGAACCGGAGAGGAAAACCCACAAAATGTTTCCAGAAGGAGTTTATTCATCATGACAAATTATTTCATGATATCTAATAAGATATCAATTCTTGTTCACGATTTCGAAGAGAAATCAAGGAATGATGAGAGTATCAATGAAACAAATTGTGCAACTCTAGACTTGCAAGAAGATATTGAAATATCGAAGGAAGATCTCAAACATGTTTACTTGGAAGCACTAGATTTATCTCAAACTCTGCTTTTCCAAGAGCGATACACCACTCGTCATGAATCTTCTACTCAAAAACATAGATGTGATTTACTGAACTCCAATGCTTATTTAGTTGCTATGATAAAAGAAAAAATTGCACTAGAGAAAGAAGACCTAGAAATTATAAGATCTTTTTTCGCGAATATTGAGCAAAATGGTATTAAGATATGCGGACACATTTTAAATGTGGCACATGAGGCACATATGTCATTAGTTTAATTCTTGTTAGATATAATTGATCTTGCATCTTATTTACTTACATCTTAGTGTGATAGAAAAGATCAAACTTATCAAAAAAAAGGTCTCCAATTTAGCCTCGTTGTTGCACACTCTTCCAACAAACTATCTACAGCTGGTTAAATAATTGTACATTTTAGAAAGAAGACAGATTGCATAATTAGGAATCTCGTTAGTAAACGAGTAGAGCTAGATTTTATTTCAATCATTTGTATGCCAGGTTCAGGATACTCTGGCGTACAAAGGGATATGAGGATAAGTCAGTTATTCGTTATTTCAACATTTGTGCATGGTATACAGTCGACCAAAATAACTGGAAAATGGTGTTTAAACAAGTCACTGGTTACGATGGGAAATACAAGGAGGATACTGATGTTGATGATGGACTGGGAAAATCGCTATATCCTCTGCAGCCTGGTCAACCAATAAGACCACTAAACACCATAAAATGTTTTCCGAAGATAGACCTCTAATAATCATAGACCCCTAAAGTGCTAAATGCTACTTTTTAACACACTTCTACCATTTTCATTGTTTCTCCTTTAGGGCTATGTCTAGTATGATGGAAAATGACTTCAGAAAATGAGCTATGTAAGGTATGACGGAAGAAAATATTTTCCATCTAAAGGAGAAAAATGACTTCCCTAACTTATTGGTGAAAGTCATTTTCCTTACAACAATCTTAACTTTTAACTTAATATTACTTTGCACTAATATTAACCTCTAGTCCTAAAAGTTTCATCATAACACTCTTTAATTTGTTGTTATTATTATTAATTTTTACAGTATATTTTGTTTGCATAATATTTTCTACTCACCAACCGAATACCAGAAAATATATTTTTTCCATGAGAAACATTTTTGGAATGACTTCCCTGACGAAATGTACCCTAGAGATCTTTGTGTTTAAGTGTAAATGGCCCTTTTTTCAATAGAGATCATAGGGTTATGATAAAACCAAACGCACAAATCAGCCCGTTCGTATAAAGCTAAAAATGGGGAACCCTAACAGCTAAATCATTATTTGCTCCTCCAGTAAAAAAACATGGTAGTGTCTTCTATATGGAAGAGGGAAGACAGATACAAGATTCTAAGTCAGTGGAGCAAACTATTTTACCTTAATGATATTATTTATTTTAGAAGAATTATGCTGGATGGAGCTTTGTTTAAGCCACCGCACTAGATTTGCAAATCAAGCTCCTGACAATTGCTAGAATTTTAAAGCACCAAAAATTTAGTATTGTATGCTGAAAATTTTTGGTGATTCGTATGATCACCAAATTTTTTTCAGCATTGTGGCTGAAAATTCTAGTATCGTCAGGATTTGACTAGAAATTCTAATGATCAGCATAACTTGCTAAATTACAGCGCGAGGCTTTTTTCCCCCAAAACTTCTATTACCAGGGTCAAAGATAGCACAAAGGTGTCGTATTTGCGTCATTCGCCCTCTTTTAGACCACAAATTTCAAAACGCATTCTCTTTTTCCTAAGCTACATGCTCAATTAAACACCACCAACCACATAAATTGAGACACCGGGAGTAATAAACCACAATCATATTGACTCAAGATAACATCACCCCATGAATTTTTTGGAAAGAATATACAAAAAGGTAACAGCTTTATTAAAATAAATCAATAAATAATAGACAAAAAATACCTAGAGGAAGAGGAATGATTTTTCCCCTCATGCTCAGGGCTTTCATCATGTTTTAGTAATTGGGTTCCAAATTTAAAATTTTTTTTTTTTACGTATTTAGTAAATTTCTTACTACCTAGACAGAGCTGGACTACCTAGCTATTGGGTTCGACCGTACCTGTATGTCAGCTTCTAGCTTCACCCCTATTCAAAACTCATTCTTTATGTCCTAAACTACATGCTCAATCAAACATTGGCCACATAAATTGAGAAACCAGGAGTAATATACAAAAAGGTAACAACTTTATTAAATAAATAGTTAAATAATAGATTAAAAAAAGATACCTTTAGGAAGAGGAATGTTTTTTCCCCTCACACTCAGGACTTTCATCAAAATTCTTAGAAGGGTATTTAGCAGTAACCATTCCAACTTCAAACACCAAATTCTCACCACTAGATCTAATTCCCGTAATACCCCACCATTTAAAAAATGCCCTCACACTAATTCCATCAAGCTCAGCAATTCGGTTTTCAACAATTTTGCCGGTGATTTTCTTTGAATAAGTGGCGAGGTAATTGTCCGGAGGAAGTGTGATTTTACACGTGGCACCTAGAGAAACAACGAAGATGCCGGAAGTTTTATTTAGGACATAGCCGTTCACGTTTTGGGGGAGTAGCCCGATAGGGAACCCGTATTTGATTAGCTCTCTATGGGCCTCAGATGGAGTCGGGTTCGGGATTGTAGAGGATAAAGAGATGGTGAAAAGGAGAGGAAGAATGGTGAAGAATAAGAGGGTTTTTGCCATTTTTAGTGTGTGTGTGTGTGTTTTGAGGTTTCGGAATTTGTTGGGAAGAAAAGGGAGACGGGAGAATGGAGATTTTTTCGATTGAAGAGTTTGACGAAAGGAGTGGATAAAGTGTAATAGGAATTCACGTGTACCTTTTTAATCGCCAAGTGACTCAAAAAACGCCACGTCCTTTCTATGTCACCACTAACTTTTTTCTTTTTCTTTTTCTTTTTCTTTTTCTTTTTCTTTTTTCTTTTCCTTTCCTTTATTATGTTCAACACTGTTTTTTACTCGCTTTCATGTCATCATTCTTTTATGTTAAAGGAAAACGATGACATAATGATCAAAATGGGGTTATTAATGTAAAATTACATCTAAATTAATGTTTTCGTGTTAATTCTATATCAAAAATATTCTTCGTATATCTTTCGTAAAATAAGGTCTTCAAAGTCCTAATGTTTAAACGAACTTAGATGGCCGAAAATAAAACTCGAAGGTATATTTTATCTCTTTTCAAAATCCTAATACTTAACAAACTTAATACTTGATTGTTTTTTATCGTTTACTCACCTATGTTCTTCTAAGCGTGAGTGAAAAGGTATTTTCACCACACGAATTTTTATACATAAGTTTATAGTTTGACTCGAAGTTATAGATTCAACTGAATTTGTCATTAGAACACTACACTATCCATGTGCGTATCATTTCATGTTTGACCAGGCACAAGATATTCATTTATATGAGTACTTATTTAGAACCGAAAAAAATATTTCGATAAAAATATTATTGTATAAGTTTTCTAATTAATTGAGCAAATTTAGAAAAAAAGTCATAATATGAGTCTTTTGACATATTTGAATTGGTATATTTCAGTATGGTACACATGAATTTGTCATTATGATCACAAAGTGTCTAGGTAGGATTGATGTCATATCTTTTTGTTAAGAAAAAATATGTTCTTCCAGTAAAAAAAATTCTTAATTAGCCTAATAATTCAATCCTTGAAATTACTTAAATTCTTGTAAGCCTAACAAATCATCCATTTTAGTTAGCCTAAAGAATCGTGTTAGTGAATGAACAACCTAATACCGGTGCGACTATCTGGTTTGGTTCAAATAGAATTGTTGTCGAAACTAAAGGTGTTGGTTGAATTATATTACAGTAACTATTTCGATTTTCAGAATTGTATTGATAACTACAAATTTTGAATCCCCACGTAGATATTCAATCCTATTTACTAACAAAACTATTCCCATGTCAATCAAACAACTTCTCAATGAATCATTTACTCATCTTATTTACTCTTCCTAACTCTTTCAAATTCAAGACTGTTTTTAGTCTTTTGAAATGATATAAAAATGAATAAAAAATACAGTTATAGCAAAAAAAAAACACGAGAGCTGGATAAAAATAGAAATTTAATATCATTCATAGTTCAATAGAAAATAAAAGTACACATATCATAACTGGATGAACTTTAAAATAAAAGCAAAAAAAAAAAAACATAACCTAAAAATAAATTAATTTCAATATCTTGAGATGTTCCATGTCCTTTCACTTGCACTTCGAAGACAACAAACAATTGTGCAATTTCAACCAACTCAAATTTAACGACCCAACCTCACTTGATATCATTCTCCACCACAAGATTTTTTCAGCCTTCTTTGAGCCCTCCTCGTTCACCAATGGTCAATCCTACATACCACTCTTTGCCACCATATGTAACACCCCGTACATTCGGCTTAGGTATGAATGAGTTAAAGGAGTAGTAAGGTTATATTTTGGACATATGAAGTCCTATCGGGGTGATTATGGGTGAAAATAGTTGTTTTAAAATCAAGATGGAAAGTGAGGTGCATAAGATTCGACAAAATCAACTAAGTTTACAAATGGTCCGTATTACAGCAGAGTTTGATAAATAATTGTAAGTAATTCAGGAAAACTCAAAGCATGAAAGTTGTAGTCCTTTGAAATAGCTTTCCAACAATATATTATGGAGCCCGAACGGATCTCTGTGCAAAACGTTATGTCCGTTTTACAGAACACTACACAATATGCGCGCCCAGTAGCGCGACCACGCTAATGGGGTTTCGTTCTGGCCATTTAGCGCGGTCAGTAGCGCGGATGGGGCCTCCAGGTGCACGGGGGCGCAAGTGGGGGGTTATTTTAAAGCTCTACTCCGTCACCCATGATAACTAGGGATTTTACCTTGTTTTACGCTCTATCTTGCTTGAGTTTTGGATGCGATTGTACACAAATAGTCTCAAATGCTTACGTATTGTGCTTTGTTGCAGGTTTGAACCAAAAAGGATAACAAATAGTCAAATATCCGCACAAAAAAGAGTGAAACTGTCACAAATACCAAGAAAAACCAAAAGTCAAAGTCAAAGTGATCATCGCGGACCGTGGTCCGCATTAGTAAGATTCAGAGTGTTGATTTTAAGGCAAAATCCACCGCGGTCGAGGTCCATTCTACGCGGACCGCGGTGGTGAGGTTCAGAGAATGGTTTACAAGGCAAACTTCCATCGCGGTCGCGGTCCATTCTACGCGAACCGCGATGAGGAGATTCAGAGAGACTCATTTGGAAGGCTAAAGGTACCGCAGACTGCGGTCCATTTTATGCGGTTCAGACAAAAACCCAGAAGACCTTCGCGGACCGCGTTCCATTCTTCGCGGTCCGCGGTGACCCCGCATGGGCATTTTTGTCCGGAATTTTACGCTAAGTATAAATAGCTTCTTTTGTACTTTTTTTAGGTTACACCGAGTATCAGATATTGTGGGCAGCTTGTGAATAGTTTCTTTTCATCTTTTTGAGCAATTTTAGCTAGATTTCACCATTGAATCTTCCTATTTTATTTTATAATTAAATCATATGGGTTTTGCTTCATCTATTTCTGTGATTTCTTCATTGATTAATAATAGCTAAACCCATTAGCTAGGGTTGTGGCTCAACCCTAGTGTGGGTAATTAATGGGTTCTCTAAATTAGGACTTAGATGTTTATGAGTGATGGATATTTGGGTTGAATTGTAGTTTTATTGTTAAGATTAGTGGTTGCAAACACTAATTGGTATTCAATTGACTTGGGTCCTTCTTGAGAAAGAGGACTTGAGTCTAGAAAATCAACCCAACAAGGAATTGGGATGAAATCATGAGAATTGATAGTCCCAATTAACGGGTTAAACCTCGAGAGAGTAAAACCCTACTTGAGCCCATATTGCTTGTGCAAATTTGACACCCAATTGGCCTTGAGAAAGGCATAGGCATAGCCACTCAAACTACCGAGAGGTATAGAGTGGGTAACTTTGGAGCATTTGGCTATATCATAATTCCCCGAATAACATCTTTGCCTTAGGTATTAGAATCCGTTAATTACTCGCCTAGGTAGAAGTCATAACCCTAGTGCCTTTATCCAATTAGAAAACAACCCAAAAAGATAATAGTAGTTCAATTGCAATTATCATTAGTATAAATCATAGTTATAGTACAAAACCAACAATTATGAAAAGTGTAATCAAGAACACGAACCATTGCTAGATCATTTAGAAACTCACTCCAAATCATTACTCCCTGAGGATTCGATCCCGACCTTTCGGGTAAAAGTTGCATCGACCCTCATCTTCCTACTTTAATAGTAGTGTGCGTGAGAGCCGATCATTTTTTGGACCCGTTGCCGTGGAGTTATACGGTGTTGATTATCTACGTGAATAGTAGTGTTAAGTATTTTTCTTTCCTTTTTCTATTAACGTGTGTGTTGAATCCTTTCAGTTCTGATGGCGAATTCTTTTGGAAACATCGTGGAGGAGGTATATGATAACCAAGAAGAGGAAATAAACCAAGTACCTCCTCCCAAACGAGGCCGACCGACCAATATTAATGAGGACAATCAAGATCCTCCTCCACCTCCAACTGCTAGAGCTGCCCCTCGGGTCCTTCCAAACGAGGGGTATGCTAGTGCCATTGTCCCGCCGAGGATTCGGGCGGGAAATTTTCAGATAACAAATGTGATGCTTACACTTTTGGAGCAGAGGGGTTATTTCACCGGAGTTGCGCACCAGAATGCTTATAAACATCTAAAGGGCTTTGTGGATACCTGTTGGGGTAGTAAGCAGACAAATGTCTCAAAGGATGCTTTGAGACTTCGGTTATTCCCCTTCTCTCTTAGAGGGAAGGCTCTTGACTGGCTCGAGCAGCTTCCCAACCACTCAATATCTACTTGGGATGAGCTTGCGGACAAATTCATTGCTAAATTCTTCTCCCCAAGTCATATGGCATCGCTCAGAGATGAAATCTTGGCCTTTAAGCAAGAACCCAACGAGCCTTTGCATGAGATATGGGCGAGATACCGGACTATGGTTAAGGAATGTCCGAACAACGACATGATTGAAGCCATGATCCAGCATACTTTCTACCGAGGGATAAACACTGTCAATCAATGTGTGGTCAATCAGTTGGCCGGTGGAAATTTCATGAAATTGAGTTACCCCGAGGCATGTGAGATATTAGATGAAATGGCTGACACATCGTCAGCTTGGCAAAGTAGAGCAAACGTACCTCAGGGTGAGACCGGTGTCAATAGTCTTCACAAAGAACTTCAAGAACAGGGGAAAGCAATTGTCGAGCTCACAACCACTATGAACCAACTTGCAAAGGCCCACTGGCCCAGCTTCAACAATTACAAAGGCCGAAGCAAGTAAATTCCATGGAGGGAGTGAACCAAAGAAGATCCCGGGGAAATTCTAAGCAAAGCAACAATGATCAGGGTGACAAAGGGCCAAGTGGATATAGTCAAGAAGAAGAGTATGATGACCAAGAAGAGGATGTGATGTATGCTAATAATTACCAAGGTCAAGGAAATAGTCAAAACAACAATCAAAACTGGAGAAAGAAAGGCAACAATCAAAATTGGGGTAATCAAAGACAAAGAAATTGGAATAATAACAACAATGCACGGAATTGGGGGAACAACAATGATCGACAATGGGGGAACAACAGTGATGATAATTGGAGTGGAGGCAACAACAACAATAACTGGGGTGGAAATGGTAACCGGGGGCCGGGCTTTCAAAGGCCCCCGATGTGCCAAAAACTAAGAAATCCACCCCGTACCAATATCAAGGACAAAGCTCATCAAGCAATGATATGGGAGAATTGAACACGTGTTCAAACAGATGATGGAGCGAAATGCAGACTCCGATGCTCAGTTGACCTCTCACAACACCTCCATTAGAAACCTTGAAGTGAAAATGGGCCAAATTTCTCATGCCTTATACACACGCCCAAAGGGTGCACTAACGAGTGATACGGTGGTGAACCCCAAGGGTGGTAACAATAATAACACCGGTCACGCCATGGCGGTGACCACGAAAAGTGGAAAAGGTGGTGAAGCAAGTACTTCTAGGAAAAAGCGAATTGTTGTTGATGATGAATTGCCCCGTGATGAGTTACCAATTGAAGTTAAGCAAGTGGTGGAAGAGCCAACTACTAGTGAGGTGAGAATTGATATCCATGATAATCTGGAGGATTTGCAAAGGGACGTGAACCCGTCTAGGGAATACGTGATTGATATGTCGGAACCGGTGGTCCCACAAGCCAAGGCACCATTGCCTAGGACCCCTCCTCCATACCCTCAACGGTTGGCAAAACAAAAGCAAGAGACTCAATTCAAGAAGTTTATTGATATGATGAAGAATCTTTCCATCAATGTCCCGTTGGTTGAAGCCTTGGAACAAATGTCCGGGTATGCTAAGTTCATGAAGGACTTAGTTACAAAAAAAGCGGTCTATGGAGTGTGAAATCATCAAGATGACTCACCAAGTGAGTGCCATAGTACATTCAGTGGCACCCAAACTTGAAGACCCGTGAGCTTTTACCATTCCTTGCACAATCGGGAGAGCGGATTTTTCTAAAGCCTTGTGTGACCTTGGATCGAGTATTAACTTGATGTCATACTCAGTATTTAAAACATTGGGAATCGGGCAACCTAGGGCGACCTCAATGCGTTTGTAAATGGCGTATAGGTCGATGAAGAGGCCCCTAGGGATAATTGATGATGTGTTGGTGCGGGTGGACAAATTTATTTTTCCCGCAGACTTTGTCATTCTGGATTGCGAAGTGGATTTTGAGGTCCCCATCATTTTGGGAAGGCCCTTCCTTGCAACGGGGAAGGCCTTGGTTGATGTGGAAGCTGGGGAGCTCACTTTCCGAATGGGAAATGAGAAGGTGGTATTCCATGTTTGTAAATCAATAAAGCAGCCCAACAGTACAGAAGTATGCTCTTTTATGGACCTCGTGACTGGGGTTATTATTGATGATGCAAGCTCTATGATCCGTGTTGATGACCCATTGGAGGCTACCTTATTGGACCACGAGGACACCGTGGTAGATGGTTTTCTTGAAAGTACCAATGCCCTTCAAGGCATGGGTTCTTACTCCTATGGTCCCATAAAGCTATCATTGGACTTGAAGAACCAGAAGACTCCACCAACAAAGCCTACAATTGAAGAGCCCCCGACTTTGAAGTTGAAGCCACTACCCTCCCACCTCAGGTATGAATATCTTGGTCCATCACGTACTTTGCCTGTCATTCTTTCCTCTTGCCTAACCCAATTGCAGGTAGACTCAACTTTAAATGTGCTAAGAAGGAGGAAGAAAGCAATATGATGGACTCTTGCGAACATTCGGGGAATAAGCCCCGCTTTCTACATGCACAAAATCATCTTGTAGGATAGAGCAAAGCCTTTCGTAGAACACCAACGGAGGCTCAACGAGGCAATGCAAGAGGTGGTGAAGAAAGAGATCATAAAATGGCTTGATGCAGGGGTGGTCTACCCAATTTCGGATAGCGCTTGGACTTCTCCGGTCCAATGCGTTCTGAAGAAAGGTGGAATGACGGTGGTCCAAAATGACAAAAATGAGCTCATTCCAACGAGAACTGTTACCGGATGGCGGGTGTGTATGGACTACCGCAAGCTCAACAAAGTGACCCGCAAGGATCATTTTCCCTTGCCCTTCTTGGATCAAATGTTAGATAGGCTTGCGAGTCGGGCTTTCTACTGCTTTTTGGATGGGTATTCAGGTTATAATCAGATTTTGATTGCCCTGGAGGACCAAGATAAGACCACTTTCACATGTCCGTATGGTACCTTTGCCTTCGCGCGTATGCCTTTTGGTCTTTGCAATGCACCCGCCACTTTCCAACGGTACATGATGGCAATCTTTACAGATATGGTTGAATATTTCCTCGAGGTGTTTATGGATGACTTCAGTGTAGTTGGGGATTCCTTCGATGAGTGTATGAGTAATCTTGACAAAGTCCTTGCTCGCTGTGAAGAGACCAACTTGGTGTTGAATTGGGAAAAATGCCACTTTATGGTGGAAGAAGGAATAGTGTTGGGTCACAAGATCTCGATGAATGGTATTGAAGTGGACAAAGAAAAAATTGAAGTGATTTCTAAGTTGCCACCACCAACTACAGTTAGGGGAGTCCGGAGCTTCCTTGGGCATGCCGGGTTCTATCGGCGTTTCATTAAGGACTTCTCTAAGGTGGTCAATCCTTTGTGCAAATTGCTAGAGAAAGATGCCAAATTTCATTTTGATGAGAATTGCATGAGTGCCTTTGAAGTGTTGAAGCACAAGCTTACCACAACTCCTATCATCACGGTACCGGATTGGAGCTCTCCTTTTGAGCTTATGTGTGACTCTAGTGATGTAGTTGTGGGGGCGGTGTTGGGCCAGAGGGTGAACAAGATCTTCCACCCTATTTATTATGCTAGCAAAACTACGAACTCGGCCCAAATGAATTACACTGTCACGGAGAAGGAGCTTTTGGCAATAGTCTTTGCGATGGAGAAATTCCGTCCTTACTTGATGGGTGCCAAGGTCATAGTTCACACGGACCATGCGGCACTTCGGTATCTCATGACCAAAAAGGATTCCAAAGTGAGACTCATGTGTTGGGTATTGTTGCTTCAAGAGTTCGACTTGGAAATTGTTGACAGAAAAGGAAGTGAAAACCAAGTGGCCGACCATCTTTCTCGATTGGAGGAGCAAGGTTGACCTGGTGATGGGCTTGAGATTAATGACAGTTTCCTCGATGAGCAACTTCTTTCGGTGTCAATGCAATAAATGCCATGATTTGCCGACATTGCCAACTATCTTGTCACGGGTGTTGTTCCTTGTGAGCTCTCTTCTAACCAAAGGAAGAAGCTTAGGAGGGATAGCATGGACTTCTATTGGGATGAGCCATATTTATTCAAGATTTGCACTGATGGGGTCATCCGGCGATGTGTACCGGAAGAAGAACAAAGGTCGATTCTTGAGTCTTGCCACTCCTCACCGTATGATGGTCATCATGGAGGGGCAAGGACTGCTTCAAAGGTGCTGAGCTGTGGTTTCTTTTGGCCTATATTGTACAAAGATGTCGGTGACTTGGTCAAGAGATGTGATGAATGTCAAAGGGCCGGGGGAATTTCAAAGAAAGATGAGATGCCTCTCAATATTATTCTCGAAGTGGATATTTTTGATGTGTGGGGTATCGATTTCATGTAAAGGTGGCTAACGGGCGGGCCGGGCTGGGTAGGAAAAATTAGGAACCGGACGGGTTACAAACCGGGACGGTTACGGTTAATTGTTAACGGGTTTAACGGGTTCGGGTTTATCCGGGTAAAAAATAACCCG
>MDKH01085917.1:0-16386 GCA_005239495.1 Nicotiana undulata
CCGTATACTGATAGTTGTTTCTTCGGATTCTGTTTTTACTTTCCAGCCGCATTCGCACTGTACTGTCGTGAATTAGATGTTGACTTCATGTATCCCCAGCATGTACATTCCATAGCTTATTTTATTGTTTAAGTTATGATATCATTGCTGCCCCGTTAATATTTTTCCCCTATTTGTTCCCATATTTCTTCTAGTTGATCATACTTGTTTTCATTATCGGTTAATTCTTGTACATATATCTGCTTAGACTAGGACAGGTGATCGTATTATGCTAAGTCTAGCCTCGTCACTACTTCGGCCGGGGTTAGGCTTGGCACTTACTCAGTACATGGGGTCGGTTGTACTGATACTACACTGCACTTCCTTGTGTTGTGCAGACCCTGCTACCGGACCCCGTGGAGCGTTCTGAGGGAGATACCTTCAGTCCACATCAGAGTTTCGATGTATACACTGGCGTCCGTGGATCCCGAGGCTTCTTTCCTTACCGCTTCATTGTCTTTCTCCTTTATTTCCAAGACAATGTTGTACTTTCATTCCAGACTTGTATTTAGTATTCTAGTAGTTAGTCCGTGAGATTATGACACCCCGGTTTTGGGAAGTTTTACGTTATTTTATGATTGTTATGTTCCTCCTTTCCGCATTCAAGTTTTGTTATTTTTATTATCGATGTTGGAAAGATTATTGTTGGGAAAGGTATGTTATTGATGTACAGTGAAACGGTTTCCCACTATTATCCCAGTATATGATCGAAATAGTTAAAGTTGAAAAGTTAACATTTTATTTCTTATAAAAGGGTTTTAAATTACTGTTGCAAGATATACGTTGGCTGGCCTAGCAGGTTCAACGTTAGGCGCAGTCACGCCCTAAAGGGTGGGAATTTGGGTCGTGACATTAAATGTACTTATACTCTTAATCTTGATATAATTATTATTAGTTGTGTATATTATTATTGTTTTGATTTATTAAAAGGTGATATTCTTGCGTGGGTCAATATGCCTGGTAAATTGGATAATAATAATATACATGGGTGAAGTAATAGTTAGTTGATGGAATCCATGTCTCGGTTTAGAGATTGATGATACACCTTTATAAAAACTTATAGTTTTCATGTGTAAACCTGGGCGGTGAATTTTATATTTGACACATGAAATAAGTTAAGTGAAAGTCTAAAAGAAATAATCAATAAATTAAATTATCAGTAGTTTAATTTAATTGATTAGTATCTGACTCTTAACATGGGGAGTTAAATTAGATTTAATGGATGAATTTCGAATTGAATAAGGAGTGCAATTACGAATTTTTAGTGAGATAATTCTTAATTATTATGGTAGAAATTAATTTCGAATCTCAAAATTAATTCCATAATAGGGAACCTTGTTAATTAAATTTTGTGGTCCCTACCGTACCTAAATAATACAGGAAATAAAGAAAATATTTTCTTAGTGGAAGAAGAAAACCTAACAGGTTTTGAAAAAGGGTTTTAACATCAAAACGTGGGTGTATATACCCCATATAGGGTTGAGCGTTTTTGCATGTTTTTCCTTGGAATTTCGCCCCCAGAAATTTTTCTTTCTGGATATTATTTGGGTAACACAGTAGAAGACCGTGTAACGTTCAGAGATCGTGATCGTGCGAGTGATTAAGATTTCATTAAGTTGTTGTGGAATTGGAGGCTCACATGATAGAGGAGATTTGTTCATGCTTCAAGAGGTAACCCGTGAAATCCCGTTTATGCTGGTTATCAAGATTAATTTGATATTTGGATTGCTGTCGCTGCTTATAATAATCCATCAGAACACTTCAGTAGAAACATATTTCAACTTTTTAGTTTTGAAAATTTTCATCTTTTGTTTTATCAGTCATGCATCTTAATCAGTGGCGGATCTGGAATTTTAAAGTGATGGGTGCTCGCCGATAAAAAATTAGAAAGAAGAGGAAAAGGGAGTTTAGTTATGGGTGGTCACTCTATATTTATCTAACTATTTTTGTAATTATCTATGTAAATTTACTAAACTCGGTAAAAAATAATGAGTGCTCAAGCACCCATAACACTCTACATGCATCCGCCACTGATCTTAATCTAAAATAAATTAGAAGCATATTTATGGGTTCTTTTTTCCATTTATCACATATTTATCTTAATCTAAAATAAATAGAAGCATATTTATGGGTTCTTTTTTCCATTGATCACATATTTTAATATACCAGACTTAGAGTACGCGTGTTGTGCGTGTATTTCATGTCAATGAATATGAATTTTTAAAATTAAAAATTCTTGTTAAAATTAACTTACTCAACTTATTTAATTTATCTTATTGTGATTATATTCTTACAAATTAGAATTTCCTATATAGTTTAAATATAAAAGATTTAATAGTCAAAACTTTAGTTAATTTTAACGTCTTGAATATTAGAAAGTTACAATTAAACGATGATTTTGTCCAATGTAAAATTTATTATTAAATAATAAAAAAGTCGATCAGTTTTGCATTGAAGTTTCGTGCTTTTATAATAGTCTAAAGTAATAGAGAGAAAAAAGAAGTGAAGTGTTATTTTTCTATATATTAAGTAATTTTAATTTTAGTCTTTCATATTTACCACATAATTAGAATTAAGTTGTTATAAATACTAAATGAAGTAAAATAGTTCTTAAAATAAATTACTTATTTGATGTTAAAAATAATTTTGTTCATCGTGAATACAATAAGAGTGTCATTAGGATAGTTTACTGCGAAAGCTATGAACGTCTACAATTTGTACTAACATACCAAGCAATTCACTTTTCAAACATTTAGTTAAGGTAAAAAGTTTAAAGTCCTAAAATTTAGGTATCTAGTTTAAATAGGGAAAGAAAGAATAACCAATTTCAATGAATTTTCATGTCCTAAATATTAGGAAATACTTAATTGACTATTTTATCTAGTGTGAATTCTATTTTTAAAGGGTAAAAAAGACAAATAATATTTCGCTAAGGACCTTCGTTCTTTTAATATAGTATAGATATAAATGTAATATGTATATTATTTTTACACATATGTTACATTCAACCTTTGTCGTTGGCCTTTTAAAACAATAATTTATCATGTCCCGATACACACATTTAACTGGTTTGCCTAAAATAATAACAACCACTAGCGCTATAAATAAATATTGATTATATATATGTCACGACCCGAAATTTTACCGTCGGGATCGTGATAGCGTCTAACGTTGAACCCGCTAAACAAGCCAATGTTACTGGTTATTCTAATTTGTTTCTGTATTATTTAGCATTTAAAAAGTGATATACAATAACAAATAGAAATAAAAGTGCGGAGGAAAATGAAATCTATCAACTTAAGTACATAATTATCGAAAATCCATAATAACAACTCCCAGAATTCGGTGTCACAAATTTACGGACTGTCTATGATTGCTACAAATAAAGGTCTGAATAAACAAAGTACTACTGTCTCGGAAATACATAAAGACAGGAAAAGAAGTGAGATAGGAGGTGACGCCAAGGCCTGCGGACGCCTGCAGGACTACCTCAGTGTCGCCTGGTGGACTGAAGGAAGCCTCCTCAATCAGTCCACTGGGTCCGGTACCGAGATCTGCACAACATGAAGAAGTGCATGTGTAGCATCAGTACAACCAACCCCATGTACTGAGTAAGTGCCGAGCCTAACCTCGGCGAAGTAGTGACGAGGCTAGGACACGACAAGTAATATCACCTGTGCAGTTTACATAACATATAACAGGAAATAACAACAACAAGTAAACAGTTAAGTACAATAACGGGAAAACATGCTGGGGAAAAGGGATAGCAATTACTGAAATGATGGAACGAAGCAACAATCTAAATATTCAAAAATAATAACGAGAATTAACAACACGAAATAAACAAGTGAAAATAAACGGCACGACATGACCCCTCGTGCTAAAGTATCACAACACGACACCGAATGTCCCCTCGTGCATAAAATATCAGAATCACGGCACGGAATGTCCCCTTGTGCATAAATATCATCAACACGGCACAGAATGTCCCATCGTGCATAAACATGGCACGGAATGTCCCCTCGTGCATAAACAACATAAACATGGCACAAAATGTCCCCTCGTGCATAAACAACATAAACATGGCACGGAATATCCCCTCGTGCATAAACAACATAAACATGGCACGGAATGTCCCCTCATGCATAAACAACATAAACACGGCACAGAATGTCCGCTCGTTCATAAATAAACATAAACATGGCACAGAATGTCCCCTCGTTCATGAATATCAAAACAACAACAGTTTGGTAAGAAAGTCAACAATAAGAAACCATAAATGCAAAGAAATAGTCAACAGTAATAATATCGTCCCGGTAAGGGACATAGCTATAACCAATCCTACACAAGTGTATAGTTTAACAAAATATCTCTCAACCGCTCAAGTATTCAACAGTGTTCACAACTAAGGATTTCCCTCAAACGAATAACTGCCAAATCGATATTAAATACATAACACAATAAACCTCAATGAAAATGACATAATTGCTCATATTCGACTCACGGGCATGATTGACCATAACATATAGGTACTCGTCACCTCACCTATACATTGGACATGGAATAAACACGTAGCAAATAAGACTCAACACGTATTCCCTCAAGCTAAGGTTAGGCTAAACACTTACCTCGACTTCCACGATCAAATCAAGCCTCAAGCACTTCTTTTCCTTTCGAACCCGACTCCGAATCAATCATATCTAGACATAATCGACTCAATAACATCAATAAATGCTAAACCATTCAATTCCAATGCTTAATTATAGATTTCCCAACATTTTCCCCAAAAATCCAAAAATCGACCCCGGGCCTGCTTGGTCCAAACACGAGGTTCTAACAAAACCCGATCACCCATTTACCCACGAGCCCGAATATATAATTTGTTTTGAAATCCGACCCAAAAACAAGGTCAAATTCCCAAATAATCAAAAATCCCTAACTCTAGCCAAAACCCCAAATTTCTACCATTAAAACCATAGGATTCTAGATGATAATTGATGAAAAACATTAGAAAGTTGAAGGAAATGAGTTAGTGAACACTTACCTACGATTTGGGAAGAAAATTCTCTTGAGAAAATCGCCCTAGGTCTATTTCTTTGAAAAAGATGAAGAAGAAGCGTCTGAAGTTTGTTTTTAAAAGCATCACTACTTGACTTTTGCACCTGCGGTGCTTGGGTCGCACCTGCGCTATCGCAGGTGCGAGAAATTGGTCGCACCAGCGTACATGGACACGCCCATAGGGGGCCGCACCTGCGGAAGGTTATCTGCTCCTGCGGAACCTCTTCTGCGGAGAAGGGTACGCACCTGCGTGCACAGAGGCGCACCTGCGGTCTCGCACCTGCGACCCTAGGCTCGCAGGTGAGGGCACACCAGATTTGGTGCACCACCAGTGTTTTCTTAAGTTCAAACACCCCGAAAACATGCTCGAAACACACTTGAGCCCTCGGGGCTCCACCCCAAATATGCACATAACCTCAAAAACATCCTACGGACTTATTCGTGTAATCAAATCACCAAAATAACATCATAAACATCGAATTAAACCTCAAAATCAATGAAATTTCTCAAAACTTCTTTAAACATCAAATTTGGAATTTTAGATCCGAATCACGTCAAATGGATTCCGTTTCTTACCAAACTTCACAGACAGCACATATAAATCATATTGAACCTGTACCGGGATCCGGAACCATAATACGGGCCCGATACCATAGGTTTCACATAACATTTCACTTTCAAAAACCTTTATATTTTTCAGAAAACAATTTGTTTTAAAAATTCATTTCTCGGACTTGGGACCTCGAAATTCGATTCCGGGCATACGCCCAAGTCCCATATTTTCCTACGGACCCTCCAGGACCGTCAAATCACGGGTCCGGGTCCGTTTACCAAAAATGTTGACCAAAGTCAACCTTATTCAAATTCCAATACAAAAACATCATTTTTATCAGTTTTTCACACCAAGACTTCCCGGCTACACGCCCGGGCTATGCACGCAAGTCGAGGTGAGATAGAAGGAGGTTTTTGTGACCTCGGAACACAGATTTAGTTAGAAATACACGGGATGACCCTTTTGGGTCATCACAATCTCCACCTCTAAAACAAACGTTCGTCCTCGAACGAACATAGAAAGGTACTTGAATCGAGAAAAAGATGGGGATATCGGATCCGCATATCAGACTCGGACTCCCAAGTAGCTGCCTCAACAGGTTGACCTCTCCACTGAACACGGACCAAAGGATAACTCTTCGATCTCAACTAACGAACCTGCCAGGCTAATATGGCTACTAGCTCCTCCTCATAAGTCAAATCATTGTCCAACTAGACACTGCTGAAGTCTAGCACGTGAGATGGGTCGACATTACACTTCTGAATCATAGATACATGAAATACCGGATGCACGATTGGTAAACTCGGTGGTAAAGCAAGTCTGTAGGTCACCTATCCTACCTTATCAAGAATCTCAAATGGACCAATGTACCTAGGGCTCAACTTGCCCTTCTTCCCGAATCTCATCACGCCCTTCATGGGCGACACCCGAAGCAATACCCGGTCTCCTATCATAAATGCCAAGTCACGAACCCTGCGGTCTGCATAACTCTTTTGCTTGGACTGAGATGTACAAAGTCTATCCTGAATGATCTTCACCTTGTCCAAGGAATCCTGGACTAACTCTGAACCCAACAACCTAGCCTCTCCCGGCTCGAACCACCCAACTGGCGACCGACACCGCCTACCATACAACGCCTCATAAGGAGCCATCTGAATGCTCGACTGGTAGATGTTGTTGTAGGCAAACTCGGCTAAAGGCAAGACCTGTCCCATGAACCTCCGAAGTCAATAACACATGCCGACAACATATCCTCTAAAATTTGAATAGTACGCTCGGATTGTCCGTCCGTCTGAGGATGAAATGTTGTGCTCAGCTCAACCCGTGTGCCCAAATCACGCTGAAATGCTCTCCAGAAGTGGGAGGTAAACTGGGTACCTCGGTTAGAAATAATGGACACGGGCACACCATGCAAGCGAACTATCTCCCAAATGTAGATCTTTGCCAACTTCTCCGAAGAATACGAAACTAATACAGGAATGAAGTGTGCTGACTTGGTCAGCCTATCCAAAATGACCCACACCGCATCAAACATCCTATGGGTACGTGGGAGCCCAACTACGAAATACATGGTAATACGCTCCCACTTCCACTCGGGAAGCTCAATCTGCTGCATAAAACCACCGGGTCTCCGGTGCTCGTACTTAACCTGCTGACAGTTCAGGCACCGAGCTACATAAGCCACAATATCTTTCTTCATTCTCCCCCACCAATAATGTTGCCGCAAATCCTAGTACGTCTTTGCGGCGCCTGGATAAATGGAATACCGGGAACTATGGGCCTCCTACAATATCAACTCACGAATACCATCAACATCAGGCACACAAATACGTCCCTGCATCCTCGAGACTCCATTATCATCAACTGTAACCTGTTTGGCACCTCCGTGCCGAACCGTATCTCTAAGAACACATAAATGACGATCATCATATTGCCGGTCTCGAATACGATCAAACAATGAAGAACGGGCCATGGTATAAGATAAAACACTGCCAGTCTCTGAAACATCCAAACTCATGAACTGATTGGCTAAAGCCTGAACATCTAAAGCAAGCAGTCGCTCCCCGACCGGTATATAAGCAAGACTACCCATGCTGACTGACTTCCGACTCAAAGCATCGGCCACCACATTGGCCTTCCCTGGATGATATGATGGTAATGTCATAGTCTTTCAACAGCTCTAACCATCTTCTCTGCCTCATATTCAACTCTTTCTACTTGAACAGATACTGCAAACCCTTATGATCTACGAACACCTCACATGACACCCAGATAATGCCTCCAAATTTTCAACGCATGGACAATGGTTGCTAACTCTAAATCATGAACTGGATTGTTCTTCTCATGAATCTTCAACTGGCGTGAAGCATAGGCTATAACCTTGCCATCCTGCATCAACGCTACACCAAGTCCAACCCGTGAAGCATCACAATACACAGTATATGGCCCTGAACCTGTGGGCAAAACTAACACCGGTGTCGTGGTCAAGGCTGTCTTGAGCTTCTGAAAGCTCGCCTCACACTCATCCGACCACCTGAACTGGGCACCTTTCTGAGTCAACCTGGTCATCGGGGCTGCGATAGATGAAAATCCCTCCACAAAGCGGCGATAATAACCCGCTAAGCCCAAGAAACTCCGAATCTCCGTAGCTGAGGTGGGTCTAGGACAATCTGTGACTGCTGAAATCTTCTTGGGATCCACCTGAATACCCTCGGCCGACACAACATGGCCCAGAAATGCAACCGAACTCAACTAGAACACACACTTCGAAAATTTGGCATATAATTGACTGTCCTTCAGAGTCTGGAGGATGACTCGGAGGTGCTTCTCATGCTCCTCTCGACTGCGGGAGTAAATCAAAATATCATCAATGAAGACTATAACAAACGAATCCAAATAAGTCCTGAACATTCGGTTCATCAAATCCATAAAAGCAGATGGGAAAATTGTCAACCCAAATGACATCACCAAGAACTCATAATGCCCATACCGAGTGCGAAAGGCTATCTTAGGAACATCAGACGCCCTAATACTCAACTGATGGCAACCAGATCTCAAGTTACTCTTGGAAAACACTGTGGCACCCTGAAGCTGGTCGAACAAATCATCAATCCTCGGCAAGGGATACTTATTCTTGATAGTAACCTTGTTCAATTGCCGATAATCAATGCACATTCTCATTGTGCCATATTTCTTCTTAACAAACAACACTGGCGCACCCCAAGGAGAAACACTAGGCCTAATAAAGCCCTTATCTAGCAAATCCTGAATCTGATCCTTCAACTCCTTCAGCTCTGGCGGGGCCATACGATATGGCGGGATAGAAATGGGCTGAGTGCCCGGAGCCAACTCAATTCAAAAATCAATATCCTTGTCGGGTGGCATACCCGGCAGGTCAGCAGGGAATACCACTGGAAACTTACGAATAATGGGTACAGACTCCATGGGAGGAACCTCGGCACTAGGATCACGAACATAAGCCTAATAGGACAAACAACCCTTCTCGACCATGCGCCGAGCCTTTATATATGAGGTAACTCTTCCTGAAAAATTACCAGGAGTCCCCCTCCACTCCAATCGGGGTACTCCTAGTAAGGCCAAGGTCACAGTCTTGGCATGACAATCCAGAATAACATGATAGGGGGATAACCAATCCATCCCCAAAATGACATTAAAATCAACCATATCAAGAAGTAACAGGTCTACACGAGTCTCAACACCACCAATAACCACTATGCATGAACGGTAGACTCGATATACCATAATAGAATCACCCACCAGTGTAGATACATATACATGAGTACTCAGGGAATCACGGGGCATAATCAGATAAGGGGAAAAATATGAGGACATGTAGGAAAATATAGACCCCGGATCAAACAAAACCGAAGCATCTCTGCTGCAAACTGAAATTGTACCTGTAACGACTGCATCGGAGGCCTTAGCCTCAGGTCTGGCAGGAATAGCATAGCATCAGGGCTGAGCCCCACCAATCTGAACATCCTTGGGTCGACCTATTGCTGGCGGACCTCTACCCCTCATAGCCTGTCCTCCATCTCTAATTGTCTGGCCTCCACCTATGACACCTCGACCTCCACCCCTAGCTGGCTGAAGGGGTAGGGGTGCACCTGGTGCGAGAATCATAGCACGGGAACCCTGATACTGAGAACCACCAGAAGCTCGGGGGAAAAACCTGGAAATGTGCCCTGGAACAGCACAAGTGAAACAAGATCTCGGCTGCTGAGGCTGATGTCCCTGAAACTGTCCCTGTCGACCAGAATAACCACCCTAGAAGCTCTGAAGCGGCGGTGCACTCATAGGAGTTTATAGTGCACTGCTGGATACCTGAAGTGCCGACCGGAATGGTCTAGGAGGATGACCTCTGCCAAAGAAATCTCTGCCTCCAGATGAGGCACCACTGAATCGACCGAAATGACGAGGTCTCTTATCAGACCCCTGACCACGGCCCTGTGATAAGACCATCTCAATCCGCCTGGCCACATTGGCCGCCTCTTGAAATGGAATATCAGTACCTGTCTCTCTGGCCATCTGAAGTCTAATCGGATGAGCTAGTCCCTCAATAAACCTCCTTACTCTCTCTCGATCAGTGGGGAGTATCATAATAGCATGTCTGGCCAAAGTGATGAACTTGGTCTCATACTGTGTAACTGTCATAGTCCCTGCTGGAGACGCTCAAACTGCCTCTGAAGATCCTCCCTCTGAGTAACTTGTCAGGGCCCGAAATCCCACTGTCGGGACCGTGATGGCGTCTGATATGCTCAATTTACACCTTAAAAGAGTGCAAGCGATCGTTGTCAAATATAGTAACCCAACAAGGTTGGGGTTGAATCCCAAAGAGAACAATATGAGGGCGATTAGGAATGCTAGAGAGTTATCACTTATCGCGCAACCCAAAGACTAACAAGACTTCCTAAATGAATTATTCCTATCCCAATTAGGAGATTAAGCACTTCCGGGTTTGGCTACAAGTAGTTCAATCCTATCCCTAGGTAGAATCTATAAAATGAGGGTTAAATCCTCAAGTTCTTGTTAATTAATCTTTCCCAACCCCAAATAATCTTTTCCAAAATTAATTCGGAGTTAATGGGCGAGTCTTAGGGTTAGCTAATCCCTTTTGAAACATTAAAAAACAAGAATAATTAAAATAACAAACACCCACTTCATAAATATAATAAAATCATTCAATACATAAGCACAACAAGGTATTTAATCCACACTTTAAATATGAATATTCCCATAAACAAGATTCAAGTGTTGGAAAAATACTACACACTTAGATATTCAATACAAAACAAGGAAATGAAGAAATAAACATAAATGGGTAAGAAATCCTTAACCACAATGGTGAAATCTTCAAGACCCAAGTGTGTGTGCAAAGCCCTAGCTTCAAAACTTGTTCTTCTCTCTCTAAATTATATTTACAAAGCTGAAGATATGTCCAAAGATATCCCAAGATATGCCAAGATAAATCCTTTTATAGTGGGCCAAAATTCGGGTGAAAAGCGGACAAAAACACCCCTGTCGGGCATAGATGCGATCGCATTCCTGTCGCATAACAGGGATGCGATTCGCATCTTCACTTTCTTCGTCGCATATCAAAACCCTAGGTCCCAGAGGTTCATCGCATTTGAGAGATGCGGTCCGCATTAGTGATGTGCGATCGCATTCGTGCGTCGCATTTGCAGTGTAGCTTCAGGCATCAGATGGTGATGCGATTTAAATGCGGTTCGCATTTGAGATATGCGGTCGCACATTTGACCGCATTTCACTCCTTAAATTTGACTCAACTTTCTGTTGCGGTATGCGATCTCTAGGCTCGAAATGCGATTCGCATGTTGCATATGCGATCGCATTCGGCCATTTTCCTCCTCTTTTCTCTTCTTTAACTCTCTTTTGCATGGTCTTGAGTGTTTACACCTTGTGTACTGCGACAAAAGATCCGCATGTGCGGAATCACTGAGGGTTTTCTGCCCGTTTCAACATCGTTTTGCTCAATTTCATTCCAATTTGACCTCAACCACTTCATGGCATCATTTTCCTGCAAATAGGGCAATTATACACTGATAGCAACCTCAAATATCCATTGAGAAACACAAAATCTACTGAAAAGAGGCCAAAATGAGTGGTAAAATCGCCACTCATCAGCGTCTAACGTTGAACCCGCTAGACAAGCCAATGCTACTGATTATTCTAATTTGTTTCCGTATTATTTAGCATTTAAAAAGTGATGTACAATAACAAATAGAAATAAAAGTGCGGAGGAAAATGAAATCTATCTTAAGTACATAATTATCGAAAATCCATAATAACAACTCCCAGAATACGGTGTCACAATTTCACGGACTGTCTATGATTGCTACAAATAAAGGTCTGAAATACATAAAGACAGGAAAAGAAGTGAGATAGGAGATGACACCAAGGCGTGCGGACGCCTGCAGGACTACCTCATTGTCGCCTGGTGGACTGAAGGAAGCCTCCTCAATCAGTGTCCACTGGGTCCAATATCGGGATATGCACAACATGAAGAAGTGTAGGTGTAGCATCAGTACAACCAACCCCATGTACTGAGTAAGTACCGAACCTAACCTCGGCAAAGTAGTAACGAGGCTAGGACACGACAAGTAATATCACTTGTGCATTTTACATAAAATATAACAGGAAATAACAACAGGAAGTAAACAGTTAAGTACAATAACGGGGAAACATACTGGGAAAAAGGGATTGCAATTACTGAAATGATGGAACTAAGCAACAGTCTAAATATTCAAAAATAATAACGAAAATTAACAACAAAAAATAAACAAGTGAAAAGAAACGGCACGGCATGACTCCTCGTGCTAAAGTATCACAACACGGCACAGAATGTCCTCTCGTGCATAAAACATCTGAATCACGACGCAGACTGTCCCCTCGTGCATAAATATCATCAACACGGCACGAAATGTCCCTTCGTGCATAAACATGGCACATAATGTCCCCTCGTGCATAAACAACATAAACATGGCACAGAATGTACCCTCGTGCATAAACAACATAAATATGGCACGGAATGTCCCCTCGTGCATAAACAACATAAATATGGCACGAAATATCCCCTCGTGCATAAACAACATAAACACGGAATGGAATGTCCCCTCGTGCATAAATAAACATAAACATGGCACGGAATGTCCCTTCGTTCATGAATATCAAAACAACAACAGTTTGGTAAGAAAGTTAACAATAAGAAACCATAAATGCAAAGAAATAATCAACAGTAATAATATCATCCCGGCAAGGGACACAACTATAACCAATCCTACACAAGTGTATAGTTTAACAAAATATTTCTCAACCGCTCAAGTACTCAACAGTGTTCACAACTAAGGATTTTCCTCAAACGAATAACTGCCAAATCCATATTAAATCTTGTGATGACCCAAGGGGTCATTTTATGAATTTAGACTCCGTTCTAGGCTTATTAGCCATAAAAAGATTAATTTTAACTACCTCAATTTGTGTGCGCAATCCGGGCGTGAAATCGGAAAGCTTTTATGTTAAAATATAAGAAACAATAATTTTTAGAATTACAAAATTTGATTTTAGTTGACTTGAGTCAACATTTTGGGTAAACGGACTCAAATCTGTGTTCCGACGATCCCGGAAGGTCCGCAGTAAAATATGGAACCCGGGCGTACGCCCG
The DNA here is from genome assembly GCA_005239495.1 of Nicotiana undulata. Taxonomy (NCBI): domain Eukaryota; kingdom Viridiplantae; phylum Streptophyta; class Magnoliopsida; order Solanales; family Solanaceae; genus Nicotiana; species Nicotiana undulata. The sequence continues at coordinate 13,353 of MDKH01085917.1, forward strand.
GAAATGAATTCCGAGGTCCCAAGCCTTAGAAATCATTTTTTGAAAGAAATTATTTTGCTGAAATATTTATGAAATAATGAAAAGAATTAATGTTTGAAGTCATTGGTATTGGGACCGTATTTTGGTTCCGGAGACCGGTACAGATTTGTTATGATATTCAGACCTTGCCTGTGAAATTTGGTGAAATACGGAGTTCGTTTGACGTGATTCGGACATCCGGTTGAAAAGTTATGAACTATAAGTGTTCTTGAGGAAAATAATGAGTTTTGAGGTTTAATTCGTTGTTTTACATGTTATTTTCATGATTTGATCGAAGGAGCAAGTCCATATTATGCTTTTAGACTTGCGTGCATGTTTGATTTAGAGCCCCGAGGGCTCGGGTGAGTTTCAAATAGGTTTGGGTTGTGTTGCGCTCGTTCTTTCTTATGCTTCGACGTCGTTTCTTCAAGCATAAATGATATCATATTGAACAAATGAGCTCCGATTTATGTTTTGAATGAAGTATTAGATCTGTATCGTAATTACGGACCCGTAACAAAAAAAATCATTGGATTTGGACATCGTATGAGGATTTTATGGCCATTTTACCAAGGTTGCCCAGATTTTTATGGTTAATTACGAATTTGCCCCTGACGGTGTATTAAAAACATGCACTATTTGCAAATCTTAAAACCTACATATCTCCTTCATTATAAGGTCAAATTGAGTGATTCAAAAGCCTAAATTCATTAGAATTTCACAAGCAATCCACTAGATACAAGAAACTCGAGTTTAGGTATCGTTTGGCACGAGAAATGAGACAGAATAGCTGCCAGAATAATAAATACAAAACGGGTAGACTTCTTTTTTATTCAAATTTTCGAACCCCACAGCCCTAGGAACGAATTTCTTCACCAAATATCATCCCCAAGTCATAGGTAATCAATTCTAAACTTTACTCCTTCAATTACCCATTGTTTTTCATCACTTTTAAATAAAGAATTAAGAAATTTTCATGGTAAAAATTGAGGGTTTGTGTAGAATTAGGGAATTTTATAAAAATCGATTCTTTACCTCGAATTGAGGTCGGATTGCGAAATTAATTGTATATTTGGGTGAATGGGTAAACGTAATTTGGTCTGAACCCCGAGTTTAGACCAAGCGGGCCCGGGGTCGGGTTTTCACTTTTTTTGAGAAAACTTAGGAAAAATTATATTTTTAAATAAAGTTAGTTCCTTTAGCATTAGTTAATGATATTAAGTTAATTTTGATTAGATTCGAGCAATTTAGAGGTGAATTCAAAAGGAAAAGCAATAATTGAGCTGTGAGTGGCCTGCGGAATTGAGGTAAGTGTTTGGCCTAACTTTAGCTTGAGGGAATAGGACTCCCCACTTGTTTGCTACGTGAATTGCATAGGTGTGGTGTATAGGTGTGGTGATGAGTATTTGTGCACCACCCAAATCGTTTGTTAAACATGATCCCCTTTCCTGTTCCCACTTATTTGATCATTGTTTTAACTGTTACATGTTCATTATTGTTTCTATGACTATTTGGCCTTGTTGAATTGTTGTTAGTTATCGTTGTGACTATTTGGAAAGAGTATTGGTTGTTTGAACTGGTTCCCTTGTCATATAAACATGGTTGAGAGGTTTGGTATTGTTTTTATGAAATAAATATATATATTTTGATATTCCTGTTGGTTTCATGGTTGAGAGGTTATTGATGAGGTTATAAGAAAAATTCAGTTTATTATTTATAATTGTTGAGGTTCGCGTGTTTATTGGGTTTCATTGAGTTATTTCCAATTGTTGTTGTAAGTGTGTTAAAAATGTTAGATGTTCTCTTGAGTTTATCATAGTATAAAAAGACTGAGCTGGATTGACAGTGTTACAGTGTTTTCTTATATTCTGGTTTGTTATATTGTGAAATGATATTGGTTAAAGCTTACGAGCTATATGATTTTCTGTTTGAAATTGTGGAAATAACAGTATTGTGAAAGGCTTGGCCTGAATTGTGAAATTTTTTATGAATAAATTGATATGGTATGTCTGGTGGGAGCGGGTTGCACGCCGCAACAAGGAGTGATAAGGGTGGACAGGTGGGATCGGGTTGCACGCCGCAACAGGAGCAATAAGGGTGATATATTTAGGGAGGAGCAATAAGGGAGGACAGGTGGGAGCGGGTTGCACGCTGCAACAAGGAGCGATAAGGGAGGACATTTATATATTTATTGATTTTCAAAGAGAATAAGATTTGAAAAGCTAAATGATTACTTTTACTGTTTTGTTTTCAGAAAAACAAATATTTGAAACTTTCTATTTTATATTACTATTTTCATATTTTAGCACTACTTTTATTCAAAGATAAAGTTTGAAAGCTTGGAAATTCTTGAGGATTGGTTAAAGTTGAGGCCTGAAAGAGGTGGTTGTGTTATTTTATTATTGTTGCAGTATTTGAATTGATGTTTTTAGATTTCCTTCTTGTTTTATAATTATTGTCTCAAATATATTTTCTTGTTCGTGTCAAATTATTTTATTGTGTTATCGTACATATGCTAATATCACAGGTTTATCGTTAAAGCCCCGCCTTAGCCTCATCACTACTTCGACGAGGTTAGGCCCAGCACTTACTCAGTACATGGGGTCGGTTGTACTGATACTACACTCTGTGCTCTTTTGCACAGATCCAGGTATGAGTCAGCAGTAGAGGGCTTCAGGGCAACCACCCATTTATTCGGAGACACGAGGTACATCTGCCGGCGTTCGCAGATTCCGAGAGTCTTCTCCTATTATTATTTACACTGTTTTATTATATTCAGAACAGTTACACTACTTCTTTCGGCCATTATTTGTAGTATTCTTTAGTAGTTCGTGAATTGTGACACCAGACCCTAGGGTAGTCTTAGAGTTGTTTACATAATTAGATCGTGATTCATTTTATTTAAATGATTATTGTTATCATTTTATTTTATTTTGTTTGGATTATTTTAATCAGGCTCAATTGAAATTTATTTATTTATGCTCAAGTAATTAATCAAGAAAATTAGTTAATCGAC
>ML252018.1:8466-53660 GCA_005239495.1 Nicotiana undulata
TATATATATATATATATATATATATATATATAATTCAAACCAAATCATAATAACGTTGTGATAATCAAATAATTAAGGAACTAAATATTTCAAAATTACACAATGATAAGAATAAATTTATAAATCGGTTAAACTTTAATACTATTTTTTATGTTATAATCGGTTAAAGAATGCAACAATATTTAATATTATTTTTTATGCAAGTTATTTATCGTAATGACATGTATAGTAAGTTTATCCAAATTCATAATTATTGCCAACTTTATCAATTTGTAGTTGTATTAAAATTAATATTCGTAATGACTTGGACTCTACAACTATGAATACTTTTACATATTTGTAGATTAATATTCTAAATAAATCTAATTAATAAAGGATATCAAAATCGACCAGGTCAATCGATATTTAGCTATATGTCGATCTATTAACATTTAGCTTTTAAGCCTAGTACCTCTCATCTTTTCCCCTTCAATCTTTTCATATAGAATTTTTATAAAAAGTTATTAGCTTGAAATTAGAATAGTGGTTCAGTAAAGAAAGAGAGAAAAAAAAAAACACCAACGCGACGTATGCAAATTATATGAGAGTCGAAAAACAAAATTAGAATAAAGCCCAGCGTAAAAGGAAAAATTAAAAAGATATTCTAAGAGATAACAACAATAATTTAAATAGTAAAAATATAAGAAATAATGAATGGATCGGATATTGGGATGTATTAGTACATAACTATATAACTGGTGTTTGCAACATACGACCATTGCTTTAGATAATATGTCTGTATCATATGCACCTTTATTGTACCCACCACAAACTTACTCTAAATTTTGGATATATTGAAAGTTTACGTAAGATACAGAGTATTCCATCCAATAAAATTTAAAAAATTGTAGTAGAAAAGAAGATACACCTTGCATTAGGCTCTAACATCATGAACCATATGTGATAATTAACAAATAAACTATTAAATTAATTAGCACCGAAAAAGAGAAGCAAATTCGAGAGATGGCTTGCAAGATAGTGAAGACCTAGCTGAAAATTTAAGTATTTTGTGAAGGGCATGGCAATCAAAACAAACTAAAACCGACATGAACAATAGTAAAAGAAAGCAATGAATATATAAAAAAAGAAAAATCAAAAGAGGGAATTAACATTACCTGAAAAAGGAAAAGGAAGTAGTTAACTTTCCTCAATCTTCTATGGAACATATAAACACTGTAACTCTTTTTGTAGCTAGTTGTGGGACGTGGATAAAAGTATTTTAATCTATATAGGATTGGTATAACTTTTGGAACGCCAACGTATTGACAGGACTTTGGTTAGTATTAGAGTTCCATGCAAATTTCTATTAGAAATAGTTCTCAATTTTACAATTATATCCAATAGTTATTTAGCGCTTGAATAAATATTTTAGCTATTGATGGGTATAAAAGTCTATTAATAATTTAAGGGTATTTTTTGTCGTTCGATATTTAGCGTAAATTATTTGTACTTTTATAATAATATAGATAAATAGATAGATATAGATAGATAGATAAATAAATATAGGTTGGTAGGTAGATAGATAGATAGATAGATAGATTAATTTTATAATCAATCCAAATCCTAAAAATATTATGGTTTAGGCCTCATTTGTTTGCACTTAATGAGGGTCTGAATCTGAATGAACCAGATGTTAGCCCATTAAGTGCATTTGTTATTTTATTTTTTAAAACTCTGAATAGGTCTGCATGGGTCTGATTCGGTCAGACCTTTGATCGAGTCTTATTTCGTTTCAGAGGTTAAAAATATCGAAAATACACGCCTCTTTTTCGGTGCTCCTTTTCTCTCTCTTAACGTCAGGCTATTTCTTCTAAACCCAAAACAAATTTATCCTTCACAGTTCACACGTCTCTCTTCAAGGATCAAGCAGCCGTCGAAATCTTTTTCTGGGTAAGATTTTGAAAATTATACTTGGAATTCTCCATCTTGTTTCCACTTTTCTAATGGNATCTTTATATTAGCAAATAAAATTTTTTACATTAAGATCCAAGGTAATACATTGCAAAGATATGGCTAACATTTACTAATTTAAATTAATACTTGATAATATAAATAGTAATAATATTACTTTGTTTCTTGGTTGTCTCTGTTTTTTTAATATTAGAGGGTGTTTTGTAATCACTACAATCTAATATTTTCACTAATTGATATAATAAATATATAAATATATATATATATATATATATAGGTATTCAGATGTTGAAAAACAAACAGTCTTAATCATTCAGTGTTCAGATCTGCATACCACGTCTTAATATTCAGACGTGCATTCAGATTCAGACGTCTGAATCTTAAAAAAAACAAATGAGGCCTTAATGTTCCTAGTTTTAACGAATACTTCCAATTTGGAACCTACTATATATGGGCTTCACTCGGCCCAAATTTCTCTAAGCGCCACAGGCCCTCAAGCCTTCTCCTATTTGTCCTCCTCAGGTTCTTCACCGTCCGCCTCTCTCCATTGTTGATTACTCAACAAGTAACTTTTCGAATTTGAGATTAAGCTTTTTTATTATTGAAACTTCTTAATCCTGTGGACACGTCAAATATATTTTCTTATTTTTCTATTGTTATCAATCAAAATCGGTATATAATTTTTTACAATTTTGTGTTACTTTCGCCCAAACTGAGCTTATGTGAGCTTTGTAAAAATAGCTGGTCCAACTGTCCAAGACCAGATAAAGGAAATTGGTTGCAATATGTTGACAATCAGTGTAAAAATAGCTTTGTGCAACCTGAATAATGAATACAGAGAATTTATTTAACCAACCTAACTTGGATTAGAACCTAGTTGAATGATTGATGTGGGTCTTATGGCGGTGGTGCAGTAAGAGCAGCGACTGTAGCTGGTCAATGGAGTGGGAGAGATGGAGAATAAATTAGGTTTTGAACCGGTTCGGTTACTGTATCAACGTCTCGACAGTAAAAATCGAATCAACATTAAACTTAAGATGTTAAAATTAGAGTTAACCCAGTGAGTTTTAGTGGGAGGTGAACATTTTCCGGTTGATGAGATAGGTGTAGCTGCTCTAAAAAACTTTATTTTGAATTCAATGACCTGCAAATATTAGTTAGCCCATTTTGGTTCGCTCCATTTTCTTTTCCTTGTCGTGTTGTTTAGTAAATTTAGTTTAATGATAATTTTTTTTTGGCTATCTAACATCATTCATTTAGTACTTTTTCATTGCTGGTTCACAATTTGTTCTATCCATTAGCAATTTTTTATAGAAAATTTGATAATTTTTGTTTCAGAGAGTGAAGTTTATTCCTTCCCGACAGAAAATGAAAGAGGAAGAAGTAAATAGGTGCCAGATCCAGGAGTGGTACCCCAGATTTAAATCTGATTCCATAAAGACAATGATACATGAACTGCCTGAATCCTTTGTAGAGTACCTTACCGATGATCATGGCCCATTCATTCTCCCGCTTTCCATCGATGATAGTGATGCTCTACCTAATAGGATCCATAAACCTGAAGAAGAGGAGGATTTTGAAGTATCGGAAGGGTCGGAAGATGAATCAGATCGACCGTCGCCACCTCCTTCTTTCCCAGAGCTCGAAAAGGAGATCAAGGAATCCATCAAGGCCCTTGGGGGTTCTGTCTTCGCTAAGCTTAATTGGAGCGCACCAAAAGATGCTGCATGGATCAGTTCAACTGGGAATCTGTGCTGCAACTCTTTCAGTGAGGTTGCACTTTTGCTACGGGCATCAGACTCTCTTATCCATGATCTGTGTCATGCATATGATTCCTGCAGTGATAAGACTATTTCAAGACCCCCGAAGTTTTTCCTTGCACTTCGCAAATGGTACTCATCCCTGCGCCCCGAGATGGAATTCCGCTGCTTTGTACGCAATGGGATCCTCGTGGGAGTCTCTCAGCGTGAGGTGACTGGATTTTATCCTGCCCTTCTTGAAAAGAAAGATGAGTTGATAGCAATAATTGAGAGGTTTTTTCTATATAAAGTGAAGGGAAATTTTGCGTCAGAAAGTTATACATTTGATATATATGTCACTAATGATGAACGAGTTAAACTTTTGGATTTCAATCCTTGGGGTGCATTTACCCTGCCTCTGCTATTCTCCTGGGAGGAATTGGAAGATAAGTTGAAGGAAGAGGGGAACTGCTTGGAGTTTAGAATTGTAGAGAGCCAATGCGGGGTCCGTCCTGGTTTGAAAACCGCTGTTCCATATGATTACCTGGATACTAGTCCAGGTAGTGGTTGGGATGAGTTTCTTAGAAAGGCTGATGAGGAATTGGCACAACAGATCAGGTCTCCTCAAGCAGGTGCTTGATCGTTAGATTTTCAAGGACGGGTATCATGTTTGAGTAATTAGCCAATAATATACTTGTTTGTTAAGCTAGTTCTTGGCGTTTATTTAAACCAGATTGATGATCTTATTTAGTCAATCCTTTTAAGAAGATGATCTTTTTTCTATTTTTTTAGTAAAATGTAGTGTAGAACTTCGTCGAAATGTATCTTGATTCAAGATAGCATATAATAGTTGCTAAGTAGTCACTTTTCTGAATTAGAGTTCACTATATGTGCTCCTAGCTTGTAAGCCCTTGTTCTTTTACCTATCAAACCTCATTTGGTGCTATAGTTGAATGCAATAATAGTTGTCAAATACCTATCAATGTCTCTATAATTTAGTCTCAGATGTTATGCCAGATGTAGGTTTTTTATTTTATTTTTACAGTCTTATCCCACTGTCTACATAATTTAGATGCCTTTTTACGGGAGAGAACCGTAATGTCTATGGACCAGGATTTTGTCTTCAAGGGAATTCTGTTCTACTCAACAGTGGTTCTTTTCCTACTTGTATCCCTTGTAACTCAAAGCTCTTAACATTATTGTTGGAGGAAAAGTTCCTTATCGCTAGTCTATCCCTCCCTTGTCTAAGGCCACAGCTTTCATCACTGTTGAAAGCTAAAGCTTCAATATTGACTCTTGCAAATTCTAGAACATCTAATGCCTTTGCGCCCTTTTTCATTTCCTTTGGCATGTCAACGCTCGGGCAATGTTGTATGAAAGCAACGACTATGTATATAGGTGAAAATTGCCCTCGACTTAGACTGTATCGAGCTGAAAGAAAGACTAATAGCTCGTTTGACCAAGCTGTAAAAATAAGCTTATTTTGAGAAGTGTTTTTTCTCAAAAGTACTTTTAGTGAGAACCAATTTGTGTTTGGCTAATTAATTTGAAAACACTTATGAGCAGCAATTAGTGTTTCGTCAAGCTTTAAGAAGCTGCTACGAAGTGTATTTTTCTCAAAGTGTTTTTCAAAGAAATGCTTTTGGAGAGAAGCTATTTTTTTCTCCTTCTCTCGTCTACTTCTCCTCAAAAACACTTTTTTTTCCTTTCAAAAACTTGATCAAACACCTTAATTTTAGAAGAAAAAAAATACTTTTGGCCTAAAATAGCGCTTTTGCCTCAAAAGAAGCTTGGCCATACATGCTATAAGTTGGTGCCCATTGTCGCAAAATAGTTGCTGGTGCATTAGTTTTCTTCATCCACGGCTTAATTTGCTTCTTCTCTGTTTCCAATATCCGCTTGCTAATTTAAAGGGTTTTAATGAACGTTATAGGCTCTCATGAGGTAAACATAACATAAGTGGAGAAGATGCAAGGCAGCAGGGACATCATTTGCTCAAACCTAACTAAGCAAGTAGGAAATACGCAACTAATATGTTTATTGCAATGAACATCTTGAAAATTTCATGAACTTCCAATTCTACGATATCTGCAACTCTTTGCCAAATGTTAATAATAATTTTATACATTGGTCTTACCCCGTAAAAGAACAAAGAGTTAAAAAGAAACCAGGGTACAGAAGATAAAAAGGAAGTGGACCAACACACAAGGAAAGAGATGGTCGGTATTTTATTGCCTAGTTGACAAACACAGAAAAAGAAGGCGTTGAGTTTCTTATTGCACAATGAGTGGAATTTTTAACTGGTGACAAACAACTCTTTTTTTTTTTTTTTTTGACGCACCAAAAACCATATGGAAGGGCAGCAGTAGTTGAAATTTTTATAAGAAGCCTCTCGGAAATTGGAGAATGTAATTTCACTTGCAAGTCACCAAAAAGTAGGTCACTCATTATAGTAAATACATGGCTGCGATCTCAAAAGCCTTTTGTTAACACTATTCTGCAGTATAATCTTGTTGACACTTCATGCAACCCTTGGTACCGGAATGCCTTCTGAAGGTGGCAAGGTGACTGAGCGCAACAGCTCCAATGAGAACACTAGACCTAGAAAGTGTGCAACGATAGTATTTGCTGATGCCTGTAAAGAAAACATGTGAGACAGTAGAAATAAGCAATTGTGGTGCCAGAGATCGATAACAAGTGGACCAGCTTGACGGCCAACTATGTATGATAAGTTGATCCCTTGAACTCATTGAACATGTCGCAAAATGCTGCATGACATTAGACTACAGATGCTGGAAACTCAAGAGAAGAAAAGCGGCCAACATGGTTGTTCCTCTCCTAGCTTGATCTCGTGCAGGAATTCCATACCTATTATCACTAGTCCTAATCGTGATAAAATAAGGCACCTTGTTTTTCCATAGTAGACATCAAAATGAATGGATATAGGAGTGGGAGAGAAAACAAGATATAGAGAGATCACCAAATTTAACCTCTTCTTCCCCAGGTATGAAGTGTAAGAGGTTGCTGGGTACCCCAAAAGACATATTCTAGAAGTACTTGTGTATGTTTATATCTGTAAGGACTTTTTAGGTAATAACCACAAAGTAAAGGAGCCCCCCAAACCACTTTTCGACCCCTCATAAAGCAAATCTTTAATGTTTTTTTGGTCTTTCGATTTCAATTACCAGTTCATAAATGAGTTGTATTTATATGTAAATGACTGATGCCAAATGGTGACAGCGGGACAATTTTAAAAGCATACCTGAACCAGAAATACATCCAAAGCAAGCACGGGGCTACTTCCAGGAGTAATACTATATGGATTAGCTGAGGTGGTAAGAGCCTTAGCCACCAACGATCCGACAGTTGCTTGCATGCCAAGTACGGCAGCACCCATGCCCAGAAGATTCACCACTATTCCATTTTTCAAGCTTTTCACAACATCAGCACGAGGAGGAGCCTAAAACAAAAGAAGTCAGTATGAAGCTGGACAAATTGCCTAGGATTCAAACTCGGGTCGAAATTGGAGGTGTATGCAGAGGAGCTCTCATCCAATATTCCTGGAGTAGCTCCGAATGAAATCTGTTTTTTTATTGTGGTAGCACAGAATGAAATCTTAATCATAACAAGAGGTCCTCTTTGTGTTAAGTTAAACATAATAGGTTTTATAGATACAAGAACCATAAAGCTTGCAGAAGAACAGCTAAAGCTTTGAGATTTAGTAAGTCACTTTCAACACCTCAAATCTTGAACTAGAAATTCCACTTCGATCCACAATCCAAAAAAAAAAAGGAAAAGGAAGGGGACAAAAACTTCTAGAGTCAACTCAAATAACCACAAAACCAGAAGTTAAGAACTTAGAGGAAGTAATATCTTGGAAGCACCAAACGTTTCATCAATATCCCAGTATGTTTTGTGTATCTTTAAAGGGAAGTTCTGCGCCAACTTCAAGGAAGAAACAGGAAATTTAATGAAAAGCAGTTTCAAAAGCAAAATTAGGAGTATGTGAATCAATTGTTTTGTCATACCACCTGACACTTCAAACATAATCTGGCTCACAAATGGAATATTTATTTCAGAAGCAGTTGGAGGGCTGAGGGAGAACTATCTGAGGTGAAATACATGAAGGAAATACGCCTACTACTAATATAACACAGTTACAAGGCACTTGCATAAATTTAATAAAAATCTTTTTTTTTCTTTTTGCATATCGATTTGGATGAAAGTACAAACATATGGCAATTTAAATTACAAAGCAATTTGAGTAAATGTGGGGTGTTACCTTTGAAGGCTCATTAGCTGTCCTCCGAAGCTTTTCAGACAAGCGAATATAGCCGAATGACCAAAAAACTGAAACGAAAGCAGCTGCAATTCCACCCGCAGTTGAGTAGAATGTGAAGGGCGATGTAATCTTCCCCGTAATAACAACAGAAAATGAAAGGATCACCGCAGCAACAAGCGTACATACCAGCTGTCCCCAAAACCCTAGACTACCCAATCTCTTGAAGTACCTAGCAGTATTCTGTAGTCTTTTCGCAACCTAAATTTAAGAGCAAATACCCAATCAATCAGTCTCTTACTCAAACACACAAATACAACATAATTTAGTAACACCCCTCAATCGCAAACTAGTCGGGATTGGCCACATGAATTTTCGGTATCCATTTCACTTCATCGAGACCAGTTTCATTCTAATACTCAATTTTCTTTTCTATGGCCGAGAAATCGTCTGGGGCCAACCACAACCTTCGAAACTCGGGGATAATGGACTGTCCCTCTACCCTTAGATCCTATGGCACAGGGCTACTTATAAAGGTGTTCCATGTATATCTGAATTTTCTACTAACTCAAATAAACGAATTAAGTAAGATAAACTGCAGCACGACTAGTTTGGCACATACTAAAACAACTCAAAATCACATTTAAGAACCCAAACTCGTTCTTTCAAAACCTACAATAGATCCAACTAAAGCTATCTTTACTTCACACTCAAGAACGTGCGACGAAGTTCAATGCTACTTATCTAAATGCATCATTAAATGAAAATTTGAGCATTTTGACAAACTTTATTTAGTAATTTCATCCACTAAAACAAACCCTAAAGCAGCAATTGATGCATTAAATTATACCCTTTGACATTTAAAAAAAAACAATTCAGTATAGCTAAGCCATTCAAAATACAAATTAAAGGAGAAATATTTAACAGTTTGTACCTACATTACAAAATGCTACAGAACAGGAAATGGAGTAACAGCAGAAATAGGAAAGTACCTGAGCTAATTTAGCTTTTTCAGACTCGTCATTTGGGGAAGTGTAGGGTGGAGAAAGGGGAGCAGAAGCTAGGATTCTGGTCCGTTTGTTTATGAGACTAAACTGGGGCAAAGGAGGAGGCTTTGGCTTTAAGGGAGATAAAGATAATGAGGAGGGAGAAGAAATTAGGGTAATTTGGCGTCCAAGGAAATTATGCCGACGTGGTTTTCCCGCCGAGGAAAGAGCTGATGGTGCACTGCCGGTGACGGAGTGAGCCGCCGGCAAGAGTAGAGTTTGCATAGCTGGTTTTGTTCGAAGAGACAGTAGCTTACACAGCGCAATGTCTAAGCAGGTTCAGTACTGATTTACATATTCTTTTCCTTTATTTTGTTTCTTTTCTCCTTTTACCCTTTTAAAGAGAATTACTTATTAAAGTAAAAGGGACCTATAGTGATTTTTTTTAAACTTGAATGTAAATTGGAAGGGAAAAAAGGAAGTTCCCCAAAAAAATTAAAGTAGAAAAAAACAATATTAACAGTATATTTTAGATTTTTTAAATAATCAAACTACAATGTTGTATTGCATTTATCTTTGGTTGCTCACATGAATTTATTCAAAAATACAAGAATAAATAAATGAAAAGGGGAAAATGTGTTTTCAGGTCATTGCATGGCTAAAACCCTAACACATTAGATTGGGCTATTTTTTTTTTTTTTTTTTAAAACAAAAAATAGTACATATAACACAATTAAGGGTTAATACATGAGAGTGTACTTATCGGATCATAGTCTAGATTAGATAGAGAACTATTGGTTGCTAGGCTAGTGACCGCTAAGTTAGTAGAGGCATGGAGATCCAACAGTGCTAAGTTGTTTGATACATTAACATTAGTACTAATAGTTGTAATAGTAGTAGTGCTACTGGTATCTGATAGAACTAGGTCATTCAGTAGTTTTGGAATTTGTAAGAAGACGGCTGAGTAGTTGATATTAGCTTGGGTGGATGCATGCTTTGCTAATTCATTTGCCACTTGATTACCCTCAAGGTAGATGTGTTGGATTGGTGGATTCGCCAACTTATTCATCTAGTACTTGCATTCAGAGATAATATTGTTATGAGGATTATAAATGTCTGATTCCAGGAGTTCAACGATGTTTGTCGCGCCTGTCTCAACTACTAATTGTATCCAATTATTCTCCATTGCTAGTTGAAGGCCATGTTTTAAGGCCTGAAGCTCCAAGGAAAGAGGGATAGGGCCAATAGAAGCTTTGCTAAATCCAAGAATCCATTCTCAAAATTCCTCCAAAAACACATATCATATGCTTATTGAGGAAGGAACCATCAATATTCAATTTAACAAAGTTAGTAGGGGGAGGGTGCCAACGTATATCTAGGTTATGGAGAACTGGGAGGGCATTAGGGGGGTTGGTGGCACAGTATTTGTATTCTAAAGCTCGTACATAGACGAGATGACTGGAGAGAGTTTTGTTGATTCGGTATAACACATTATTATTTTTGTTCTTCCATAAAAGCCAAAGAGCGAAGGGTAGGAATTCGAGCGAAGGATAGGTGGAGTGGTCTTCCTCAGGGCATTAATCCAATGCATATTAAGGATATTTACAAGGTTTGTGTTTAGGCCAATATCGTTCCAGAAGTGTATTGCATGAGGGCAATAGAGGAATAAATGGGCTAAAAATTTATGAATGCATAAGTTAGGCGTGGGTTTCTCGTTTTACTAAATTATTTTACTGAAGATAGAATAACAGTTCATTCTTACTACCAAAGAATTGAAGGGAAAAGAAAGAAAGAAAAGAATATGCAAATGCATTTCCTTCCATTATAGTGTGATAAGTATTAAGGTAGTGGAGCCTTAATTGCAGAATTATAGTTTCAGTAAACTTTTGGAGCTTAACACCCCAAAATATAATTATAGTCGCTAGCCAAATAAATAAATATATAATATGTAAAATATGTATATATTATATATTAATATATAATTTCTAATTTGTTGGTTATTATTTTGAGAGGCTAGTATATTATTAAATATATGTTTAAATTTTAAATTTGGGGCCTGACCCCTTGGGTTAGTATTGAGAATATGGGCTAGATAGGTCTAAAAGTATGAGCCCGACTGGTGAAATCCTGGGAAAGGAGTAAATAGTAGCAGGACTTTTACACAAATAGATGGTAATATTAATTGTTTATTTTTTTTAATCATATACATAGATTATACATATTTAATACATAAATTATGCATATAATATACATTCGTGGGCTATTTTTAGTTGAGAAATTTTCAAAAACCACTATGTTTTAGTGATTATTAGCTTGCTATAGCTACCATTTACTAAATTACTTCATATAGCCATGTTTTCAGTTGTTATACAGTAGCAAAACTCGGCGTAAAACAGGGGAGTCCAGCTAAGCAGAGAATGTATTCGCAAACTGTATTCGTGAATACAGTACGAATACAGTAACATAATTTGCGGAAAAAAAGTCTCCAATTGTTTAAAAACGGTAAGTGAATCATTTAACGCGATAGAATCCTAATATAGCTCAACAAACTCAACTATAACACACAAAATTTGTATTTCCAGCTATAGAAAAGATTCTCAATCAAAAAACACCCCAAAAATAGAGCAATCTTCAGAGATTCAATCCATCCCTTTTTTTTTTTAGTGGTATCTTTACTAAAATATTTTTTAGTGGTATCTTTACTAAAATATTTTTCAGTGGTATCTTTACAAATATATATATATATATATATTCGAATGATATAATTACATTGAATACATAAAAATACATTGAATACATGAAGTATAACAACTCATCTATAGTGCAAAAATATATGAATACATATTGTAGATACATTTGAATACATATATACATCTGAATACATAAATTATATTAATTAAAAAAACATATGAGTACATTCATGGAATATGCGAGACAGTGAATACAATGAAATACAAGGAATACAACGAGATACATTGAAATACAATGGAAAAAAAGACAATGAATACAATGAAATACATCCAATACAACGAGATACATTGAATTACAATGAAAAAAAGGTAACGGACTCTTCAAGTTCCTCAGCCGCAAACTCCGTCCCCAATCCACCGGTATCCAGGTCGCCGCCATGTGGGGCGTCGCTGCTGGTTAAATGAAGACAATTGTTGATAGCGGAATTAAAAAGAATATGCAGGGGACCTACTGGATATGCATCCAACGCACAAGGTGCTAGTGACTCTCGGAGGCAATTAATGGCAGGTTCTCGGTCCTCTACAGTTCGTTTCCTCAAAAGTTCAATAAACCTCTGCAGAAAATATATGAAGACGACTTTGACGAATTATAAAGTATTGGTCTAAATAGCATGGAGAGACAAAGCATGGAGAGACAACTTTGAGTCAGAGATGGGGGTTAGGGGTGACACAACAAGGAAGAGGGGAAGTGGTCGCCGGTCGGATCTGTCGTTGGCGGAACACACCCCCCTGTTAAGGTTTCTAAAATCCGGGGAGGAAAATCCGGGGGAAAAAGAGAAGAAAGAAGAAAGAGAAAGGAGGAGAAAGAGTAAGAGAGAAAAATAATACATAGCGTATTTAATGGCTTAAAGGTAGAAAGTGAACATAAATAGATATTTTGCTATAAAATTAAAAAATAGCTATAGGAGATAATTTTTTAAAAGGGTAAATAAGATATCAACATTTGCTATATGAGGTAAAATTGTAGGGTAGGGGACTATTTGACTTAATTAATGGTAAGCCCATACAGAATTTATGGGCTAGTAATCTAAAAGCATGAGTCTTAGTTGAAATCTTGAAGTATGAGCTAAATACTCAGTAACGTAGGGGGAAATGTTAAATTTATTTATCCGATTTATCTAAGTTTTCTTGTTACAAAAAGTAACTAAATTGTTTTTATAAAATATATACAAATTCGGTCAAAATCTATAATTTATGTACAACATATAATAAAAATTATACAGAATTTGATCAAAAACTAAAATTTACGTACAATTTGTATGCAACTTGTATATGATTATGCTAGTTGTATATATTTTGTACGTCGTTTCTACAACAGACATACAAGATAATGCAATTTATTTATGTCTTCTTTTTCAAGTTTCAATATGAAATTCTAACCAAAATCACTTTGAATCTCCTCCAAATTCTTTCAAAATTGAGATATTAACTTCAAATGATATTCCCAATCATTTACAACGACATCTAATCTAAACAAATAATAATTTCGCAAAATTCTATTTCTTTTTATAATTAAAATTTTACTTACCACCAAATTTGAAATACTGACCATAGCTGAAGCTATCACAACCAACTATCCAAAAGTAAACATCTAGCTAGACAAAACCACTATGCCTAGGGGCGTACTCACATGGGGTCAAGAGGGTTCATATCAACCCGCTTGGTCGAATAATTTTGGTATTTTATATAGGTTAAATTCTTTAAAGTTATTATATAATTATTCATTGAACCCACTTAACAAAGCATGATCCTTTGGAGAAATGGTCGAGCGTGTTCAGAACTAAGCCATGGTTGTGAGTTCTATCCTTCTCATCGCAGCGCTTGGTTGATGTCACTGTTTATATTTTTGGACTTTTTATGTTTTATCATCGCGTATGCTGCACAAGGTAAAAATTGTACGCCAGTTACAAACAAAAACTTCAGCTCTAGACATTTACAAAATAAAAACTTCAGCTCTAGCCCGTTACAAAACAAAAATTTCAGCAGTTACAAAAACAAAAACTTCAGTAATTACAAACAAAAACTTCAACAAATAGAGAACAAAACTTCAGCTACTATGCTTAAGTTCAGCAATTACAAATAAAAACTTCAGCACACTTGGTTCAACACACTTGCTACTTCAGTCCCGTCTACTAGAATGCAAAAGTTTTGCGTGATTGTCTTTGCTATTTCAGCCCCATATGCTAAAATTATGCGAAAAAGTGGATACACTTGCAATATTTTTTGCAAAGCAGACATATTTAACCCAAAAAACAAGTATAGATACAAATGCCCCGTTGCACAAGTGGACGTGAATGTCCAGTCAAATGGGGCTGATCAATAGCTAGCCTTGTTAGTTAAATTCTTCGTTTTCCTGCGTTTTGTTTTTTATTTCTACTTTATTGTCTATTTTATTTTATATTTGATCTCTTTATTCAAATCTAACAAGGAATATTCTATAGATCTATTTTATTTTTTTAGGATCAAAATTTTCTGAAAAGTGAATCTTACATTTCTTTACTAAAAATGCAAGTACAGTCTTTGAAATTTAAAACTATGTTAGTTGATTGTTTTTTTATGTTATACTGACGGTGTTAATTTACTTTAATAGCTCTCTTTTCTAATGGATTGCATTAGTTTAGTTTATGTTATAACTCTTTATTTTTCGTTCTCTTTTGTTTGCAAATTAGTGACTTTGTTCCTTATCAATAAAACAGTTTAGATTTTGTCAAATTTCTTGGAGTATAATAAATTTCTAAATTGAGTAAATAGATTTTTAGTTAACATTTAACAATTGGTTAGATTAAATAGATGGCATTTTAAGTTAAATTAGTGGTATTTGCTAAACATGTTAAATTTTTTGCTCAACTTTTTTGGAAAAAGAAAAACGAAAAAGGGGTGTAGACCGCAACTTTTTCAAATGATTCATTTTGTAGTAGCATTATGATTTTATGGCCCCAAAGAAAAAACAGTATCGCCAATTTTTTTACTTGTCGCTACCGCTCATATTATTTTTTATTGAACCCGCTTACTTTAAATCTTGGGTCCAGCACTAAGCTCATCTCCGAGTAGTCGAAGATAGATTTGCCTGAGCAAGATCTTAATCTCTTTCGATTTAAAGCTTTTTAATGACTATTAATAGAGTATTAGACTCATGTCTTCACATTTGTTGGCCTATACACTTAACCTAAATTCAAATTGGCGAAGACCGCGTAAGATTTCGAAGTATTATTTTATATTTCAAATTCAAGGAGTGCATTGAATTGTTCAAATAGCTAATACTGTTAGTTTTATATTAGTTTGGCAAAATGGAAAAGGGCCATATATGACTCTCTACTATCTAAAATAAGTTATATGTGTCCCCCGTTAAACTATTTCATTAAAAAGTCCTTACCGTTTGTGTCCAAAAATTAAAATGTCCCTCCACCGTCTACTCCCAAATTTAAAATAAAAATATCTACTTGTCAGTATTTTATTGGACGAATTAAACCCACCTCTTATTTTTTAATTAACCCACGACCCGACTCATTTAGTCCGACCCACCCGATCTATCAATTAAAAAATATCCCAAAACAGATCGGTCTCTCATTCCCTTCCTTCAACCACGAGACCAAGCTAGGGTTCTTCAAGAAAGCTTACTCTTAGTCGATGCTACCGATTCAAGAATCAATTTTTTGAAAAAGTACGTTTAATCCGCGTAATTTTACTTGTTTATCTCCCTTCTATGTGTATTTGTCTTAGTTTATTATTAGAGTTTTATGCTCAAATCATTTTAGGGCTTTAATATGTTTTGTATTCTTATGTCTTAGTTTAAGATGTTATTTTCTAACTTTTTTGTCTTATTTTTATGTGTGGAATGTCATTGCATGTGTTTTGTTTTAGTCTTTTCTGAATTTTGTAAGCATTAAAGTTGGTGAGATATGAGAATGTGGGGTTTCATTTGTTCCTTTTAGTCGTTTTCTTGTCTGGCATATTCTGTGCTGGGTGTGTTGAATGTTGTTCCCTCACAACTGAAATATGTGAATATTTTAGTGCTAGTCGGCCTTTACTACTTGAATTATTTGTGGTCCCCTAGTTGTTACATGTTGTTTGTGTTCCCCTAAATCCATACATGCTTTATAATTCTGATTTTTTTAATTGCTTAGTTACTCCCTCCGGTTCACAATAAGTGACCAGTTTACTTTTTTATTTTGGTTCAAAATAAGTGTCCATTTATATAATCAATAAAGAATTCAATTTGTTTTTACAAAATAACTCTTATGTACATATCCTTAAAAGGTTTTTCTTACTCCTCACATTAAATAGTTAATTAGGGGTAGTTTTGTTATAATAGGTATTTTTGTATAGAATTTAGTATTTTCTTAATGGGCGTGCTAAAAGCAAAATTGTCACTTATTGTGAACCGAAGGGAGTATTGTTCTTTATTAGTATTGTTTATGTTATTTAAATTTTTGTTGTCCCCATTTATGATTCGTTATTGTTACTTTTACAGAATACCAAGGATGCCATTGGTGGACCTAATCTTGCATTATGGTGGGCACTGGATCACAAGCCCACATGTCTTGTATTCAAAGAAGCTGTCTCATATCAAGAGATGTTATGATTCTGAACTTGTATCGTACAAATATCTAGTGGATTTATACATTAATGAGTTAGAAAATGTAGGCGTTCAACAACTAATTGTGAATGGTCCATCTGCTAATTATTATGAGATTCAGAATGATGCTGGTATAAATATGTTGTGTCTAATCTCTGATGAATTCAAGACTCTTCATTTCTATACTGTAGATGAGTGTGAGCAGTCTATTAACGTGACTAACATAGTCCATCATTTTGAGTCTTATCCAGTATTTAATGAAGTTGGTACTGATTGTAGTGATTTTGAATCTGAATCTGATTCTAATTCTGGAGAGGTAAGATATGATGGTGATGAATTACAAACATTTGCTAATGAAAACAAAAGAGAGATTATGCCAGGTTTGGATAATTATAAGGAACTGTATAAGGGTATGGGCTTCAAGGATGTACCTGAAGCAAGAAAATATTTTAACCTCTATGTCGTAGCAAATAAAAAGCAACTAAAGTTAAAGAAAAGTTCTCCATAAAGGCTAAGCTATGGATGTGTATTTGACTGCCCCTTTGTTGTTCATAATTACTTCAGGCGGGGACCTTCCTGTGGTTAGGGTAAAGACTTAAAAAGCAAAATATACCTATGATGAAGCATTTGACAATTCTAGGGTTGATTATTATACAATAACAAATCACTTCAAGAAGAAGGTGCAAGATAACCCAAAGTTTAAGATAAAACAGATAAGAGTAAAACTGAAAAACACATTCAATGTTAATGTTAGTTATGGAAAGTGCAAGAGGGTTAAGAGGCTGATTTTAGAGAAAACTGGATGGTAGCTTCACAGATGATTACAATAGACTTGAGGCATATGCCAATGAGCTTAGAGTAAGTAATTCAGGTAGTGATGTAGTCATTAATTTGTCAAATGATGCCCTTGCTCAAGGTAAAAGAAAATTCTTGAGAATGTATACTTGCTTCCAAGCATTGAAGATGGGTTTTAGAGAAGGACTGAGACCATTCATTGGCTTAGATGGTACCGTTTTGAAAGGAAAATGAAAAGATCAGTTATTACTTGTTGTAGCTCTATATGTCAATAATCAGGCTTATCCAATGGACAATTGTTGATAAAGAAACCAAAAGGACTTGGACCCGGTTCTTGGAATTGCTTCAAAGGTCATTGGGTATAAAAGAGGGTGAGAGAATTACCTTTATGTCAGATATGCAGAAGGTATGAATTCTGTCTAGATATCTTTATTTCTTTCATTTAAATTTTTTTTAAGTACTGCATATTTACTTATATTCACTTTCATTTTGTAGGGATTAATTGAGGCATTCCAGAATGTGCTACCTGATTCACACCATAAATTTTGTGTGAAGCACATAGAGGCAAACTGGTGCAAACGATGGAGGACGGATGAGTTCAAGAAGTTGCTACGGTGGAGTGCCTAGAGCTCTTATGAGGAAGATTCCAAGGACCAATTGAAAAGTATTGGTGAACTGAGTAAGGAAGCTGCTGAATCATTGTTAAAATATCCTCAACAGGCTTGGTGTAGAGCTTGTGTTTGATACTGTGTACAAGAACCAAAAAGTGGAGAGTAACTTCACTGAATCTGTGAATGCATGGTTGGTTGAAGCAAGGCTAAAGACAATCATTAAAATGCTTGAGGAGATAAGGATAAAGTTGATGAACCAGTTGAGGGAAAGGGAGGAAGTTGTGAGGTCATGGGAAAATGATTTCAGTCCACATGATTTGAAGCTATACAATGAATACTTGAAGATAGCTAACACTTCTTGCTATGTGGACAACAATGGTGACAATGACTATGAAATCAAGGAAGGGACAAATAAGCACACCGTAAATATGGTGGTGAAAAAATGCACATGTAGGGGATGAGATCTTACTAGAATCCGATGCCCGCATGAAATTAAATCCATGCAAGATAAAAAGTTGGAGCCTATGAATGAAATCAACTAGTGGTACAGAAAAGAAGCATATCTGCTTACCTACAAGTACAAGTTGCAGCCAGTTAGGGGTGAAATTTTTTGGAAGGTAGATCTATCACAAGCAATGGAACCACCTGAGTTAATCAAGATGGCTGGAAGGCCTAAAATCAAGAGAACTAGACAGAAAAATGAGGCAATCAAAAGACAATGTGAATGGGTAGCTTCAAGAAAAGGGAGAGTAATGACTTGCACCAACTGTGGAGAGCCAAATCATAATGCAAGGGGTTGCGAGAAGGTAACACCTCCAGCTTATCTAACTTATTTTACTTGTTAATAACACTAACATTTACTTTATCTAACTGTTTTTATTTGTTAAAAATAGCCACCTATGGAAAAAAGGGCAAGGCAAAATGCTAGACATCTAGTTGATGATGAAAGTGTGGGGCAACAATCAGAAGAAGAGGTACACCTAACAACACCCCAATCTAGTCAAGCAAGTCAGTCGAGTGTTCAAGGCTCAAATTTTGTGTTCATGCCTACACCATCAGTACACAACCAATCAAATAGTTCATTACCTGAGTGTGAGCAACCTGAACTTGATCCAGATGTAGTTACAAGGCCAACAAGTGTGTCGGAATCTAAAACAAGACTTCTGCAAGGGCAAAAACCACCTCAAACTTCAAGTGTAAGGGTAATTTCATTCACTGGTGATACAAATGGTGTTAGTCTTCCATCATCACTTCCTTTCAAACCACCAGGCCTCAAATGGAAGGAAAAAAATGTTTGTAACTAGAAGTCGGCTGGAGATGCAAAGCAAAAAGAAAGTGGATAAGCTGAAGCCAAGAAGGGGAAGCAACTGAAGTCTATTGTAATAGAACTAAATAGGCTATTTTTTGTGTAGTCATTGGGTTGTAATTACTTTCATGTGACAATACATTTCCTATTATGTGTAGACTTCTTGTTGAATGTTGAAGTTGGACGTCATATTATCACCATGTTTGTGCCAATATTCAGGGGGTATAATATGACATCCATGTCTCCACAAATCTGAATTTATTTTGTGTAATGAAATATGCAGTTACTAGCCAAATTTGTTGTTTGACTTTTGAATCTGCAGTTTGGCAGTTAATCTGCAGTATGTTCACTATGTTGAATTTGTTGTTTTGCAGCTAATGTTGAATATTCAATATGTGCAGTATGTTGAATCTGCAGAGTTTATTTCATGTGCAGAGTTTGTTGAATGTGTAATATGTGCAGTTTGTGCACTTATGAAATCTGCAATTCGTGTAGTTTGTTGAATATGTTGTTTGTGTTAATATTGAATTTGCAGTTTGTGCAGTTTGTTCAGTTTGCAGTTTGAGACTTACTATATGAACAACCAACTAATATGTAGCATCTTAAACTTCAAGTTAAAACATCAAGACCAACTTAAAACTTCAACTTAAATATGGAGCAACTTAAACTCCAACTTAAATCTATAGTAGAACCAACGAAAACAATTAACATTAGAACTTAAACATCAACTTAAAATATCAATGTTATAAGACTTGAAGTAGTCTAAATAAAAGTGAACTCATCTGATATATGAGCCTACATAATTCCAACTAAAATTCCAACAATACCTT
Organism: Nicotiana undulata; assembly: GCA_005239495.1. Classification (NCBI taxonomy): domain Eukaryota; kingdom Viridiplantae; phylum Streptophyta; class Magnoliopsida; order Solanales; family Solanaceae; genus Nicotiana; species Nicotiana undulata. Next base: position 28,289 of record ML252018.1, read on the forward strand.
AGCAACTAAAACTTAATTCATTACCCCAGCGGCTATATTCTAACAAAAAGGGTACATAAAATGATAGTGAAAATCTTTATCTTGAGAATTCTCTTCTAATTTAGTCACTTGAACATGGTTTCTTGCCTTCACGGAGATCGATTTCTCCTTCAATTTATCTCTTTCAATGTTAACATTGTCCAACAATGATTTCAAAGTACTGATTTTAGCATTTGCCGCATCCAACTGAGACCTCAAATTGTTGATTACAACAAACGCTCTATCGGGAATAGGATCATCTGACCATTCCCAATAACCACATGAATCATCCTATAACATCAAAATACAATTCTAACAAATCAAAGGGAAACAATTCGTTAGACTATAAAAAATTTCAAACATGACAAGATTTAATAATAATCACTTACTTGTGATTTTGGACACTTGTAGAATCTCAGTCCAGGGTTAAAAAGAGTAGTTGAAGTGAAGTGGTTAGCAAATTTCTCACGGTTGCACTTTCTTTTGGATGAAGAACTATTTTTTGACATGCTAAACCATCTTTTTGGACAATATTTACAGCGTAGTTTGGATCAAATAACTGATAATGAAAGAAATTGGAGTAGCCCTCTACTAAGAGTAAGCTTCTTGAAGAACCCTAGCTTGGTCTCGTGTTTGAAAGAAGGGAATGAGAGACCAAACTGTTTTGGGGTGTTTTTTAATTGATAGATTGGGTGGGTCGAATAAAATGAGTCGGATCGTGGGTTAATTAAAAAATAAGGGGTGGATTTAATTCGTCCAATAAAAGACTGACAAGTGGATACTTTTATTTTGAATTAGGAGTAGACAATGGAGGGACATTTTAATTTCTGGCACAAACGATAAGAACTTTTTAATTAATTAAATAGTATAACGTGGGACACATATGACTTATTTTAGATAGTAGAGAAGCATATATGACCCTTTTCCGTTGGCAAAATCAGTGGGCTTGTATATATATCTTATAACTATTGTGGAATATCCAATCCATATTTTGGGGATAGATTTCAACGTGAATCGACAACAAAGTGACGGAGTAATGGAAATTTCAGAACAAATAGCAAGGGTACAGAAGAAAGTGGGAAAGATTGGGGTCTAATACATTACTCTATATATAAATGATAAATTGTATATCAAATTATAATTAAGTTAAACTTCTATATTGAAGGTAAATAAGTATTAAAAAGTAGTTTAAATATATATATATATATATAATAAATAAGAGTGAATGTAAAGATGGTGAAAATGACCATTTAAGTCAACTAGGTAAATATGAGTGATTTTTTTTTTACTTAGTGGCCAATTACCTAAAATTTAGTGGCCATCTGAGCCATCAACTTCATTTTCATTTTATGACCAAAAAAAACTTCATTTTCATTTGGTTGTATGTAGCTGAATTTTACATTTTATTATATTTTTCCGAAATGTTGTCTATTTGCTTTTGCACTGATTGCTTCCAAGTATGTAATGCTTCTCTTAAAAGTTGCATCGAGTCAAAAGACAACATAATACACTATGGACGGTGGTAGTGTGGTTGGTTCATCACAAACATAACAAATATTTTTTTTTTAAAAGGAAGAAACCGAGGAGTTGTTATTTAGTTCCAAATAATTCTAATTTGATTACTTTTCATTGGATAATAATTACTGACATCAGATAAGACGGGTAGATAAATGGATATATTTTGAAGGGTCAAAATTAATTAATCCATATAATTCACCAATACCATTCAAAAAGTGAATTTTGTTCGAACTTTAATTTTCATTTGGATTCTGGTTGAATTCAAATTCAAAAATGATTGTTTTATGTACTGACTCATTATTCAGCAGCATTTCTTGGATAGACAAGTTGAAAGAATTTCAATGCTTCACTAAATTACAAACCAAGTAAAGGGTGAAAATGGCCGAGTATATATGCCAAACAGAATGCTACCTACCATAACAAAGTCTAATATAATTTAAGGTAAACATAGACTTTGAACAAAAAGAATATTAATAAAAGTAATATGGACATGTAGTTTAGTGTTTTTGTTGGTTAAGGAAGTGTTGATAGTGACTAATATAAAATAACACAAACTTTTTTCCTGAGATATAATATGAAGGCAACTCACAATCCAAATAATAAAATCAATGATATATACGAAGCTACACACTAATAGAAAAAGACGAACTATGAGCGGGCGTTTGGGTAGTTTGGATTGGATATGAAAATTTAGTTTGGATTATCGATTTTCGGATCGAAGAAAATTCAAATCCAATCCAAATAAGTTCGGATTGGATCATATTTTTAAGTTCGATTTCAGATTAATCAATTTGGTTATTTCGAATTCTCGATTTTGAGCCTATAAGTTGAATTGCTTTTTCTTCCTATCAAAATAATATGCAAATGAAGTATTCATGTTAAAGTATTCATACAAGTAATAAACCATTATCAGGGAAATGCAATAGAGACATTAATAAAGCCAATAAGAATTAGCAATAGTAATACCATGTTTAAATAGAAAGTATTCTAACTGTGATGTAGTAATTAATTTTTAATATAAGAGCGATGACAAAATAGAGAGTATTCTAAACCAAAATTTAAATTGGGATTTGAATTTCGGGCTTGTACAAACTTTGCCCACCCCTAAAAGGAATATAAGACTTCCAGTTACCTTACTTCTAAAATTGTTCTAATTTGATGAGTATAAATTTTAGTTTCTATGCAGTGTCCGTGACGGTAAAATTTATATTTTAAATCACCTAAAAAAATAACTATGAACAACCGTACATAACATTAAACACTAGGAAAATAAGGCAAATAACTTATTATAACAAATTAAAATATATTAATAATGTAAACATTCTTTATACAGTCAGTACATCTAAAACACCAGTGGTGCTTACATTGACCAAATACAACTATTATTTTTTTGTTTTCTACCCGGTGTGGGGTACTTGCATTGGAGCCCGGCTATATTTAGGTTCGCGTCGCTTAGGGCCCATTCGAAGGGAAGCGCTCCCTACCAATGATTTTTTCATACCTAGGGCTCGAACTCAAGACCTTTAATTAAGGAGAGAGCGGTCTCATCCACTGCATCACATTCTTTGGTGGTGACCAAATACAACTAGACGAAGACTCAAAACGTCAAATATGTTCAAATTTAATGTGCATTTTCTTTTTGTTTCTAGTTGAATTCAACTTCAAAAATGATTGTTTTATATACTGGAGGCAGGAGGCTGGAGCATGTTCTTATTCAGCATCCTTTCTTGGATTAATAAACCTGAAAGAATTTCAATGCTTCACTAAATTACATAAGAATAACGTCTATCAAACCAAGTAAACTGTGAAATTGGCCGAGTATGCCAAACAGAAATGTAACCATAGACAAAGTCGGTAATTTAAGCTAAGCATAGACTTTGAAGAAAAAGAAATTATTAAAAATATGTCGAGGACCATGTAGTTTAGTGGTCAATATAAGAAATAAGACAAATTTTTAAAGTATATTAGCCATTAGTCACTTGTATTATTAGCCTACGTTTGAAATTCAAATGGTTTAATAGTAATTTAGACGCCATATTTTGACAAAACTATTGAAGTAGATTAGCCATTTGTCACTTGTTCTGTTGACCTATGTTTGAAATTCAAATGGTTTACTAGTAATATAATATAACTGCGCACTATATTATTTTAATGAATGGTTTAACATAGGATCTTTGTTGTTTTGGTATGATCAAAGTAGAGTAGTTGAGTATCAACACCAGAACCAACAATAGCGGTTGACAAAAAAAGTTATTTTTGTATGATCATTTGGTATCTAAAATCAAATTCACGTTGCATAGGATCTACATAAAGTATTTTCTTACACTTGCGATAATCTTTTTCATTCTCGTAGCTCAATCCTTAGACCTCTTATTAAAAATGGGTGAATTTCATCAATTCACCTACTACATCTCTTGATATACAAATGATTAACCCTTATTAATAATGAGTGTGAAACGTAAGTATTACTTCATCGTTAACCAAAGGTCTCAGGTTATGAAATCGTCTTTATTAGAGTGCTTTATCCCCTGACATGGGATTTTCTTGCGCGAATTCGGATTTAATCTAGCCCTAATACACTTATCGGGAAATCAAAAAAAAATAAAAATTAACCCTTCTTCACATCAAATTTGAATTAATTGGGACCTGTAATAATTTTTAGTTTTAAAAAAAACAAGTAATTTGTAAAATATTTTGGCCCTACTTTGAATTACATGATTTTTGTAATGGACCCATTTAAAAATATGTCGGTAAATGCATGTCTTTTCAGATTAGACAAAAATTACCACACATAACTTTCTACTTTTCTTTCCTCCATTTACTCTGCTTTTCTCCATATATTTAGAACACAAATATAATAAAGTTTGTTTCCGTGACTCTATGTCATCTCATTAAAGCTAGCCATCATTTCACTTTTGCAGGATAATTAAGTAAATAACGAGATCAAAAAACAGAAAGTAAAACTCTAGGTGGGAACTAGAAAAATCTATTATTCCATATTTAATCTGCGATAGAAAGTTGGTTTATATTTTTTACCAAAATTATCAATTAATGTTCATCAACAAATTTATTTCTATCTATCTAGCAAATAACCTAACTGTGTAAAGAAATTTACACCGAAACTCTCGCTCCGTTTACAATATAAAAGGAAAACAGAGGCTTTTTACCTAAGGATTTCTGCAAAAGTAATCAATAGCCATCAATAGGAGTTTCAATGGTTCGGTTTGGTAGTTTATTTTATAAAATTTATATAATATTAATTTTTTGGTTATTTTATTATGTATAATCAAAATTAGACTTTTCGAACTCAATCAGTCATGTCGGTTTCTCTTCGATAACGGTGCGATTCAATTAATTTTCGATATTTTTTTAAAAATCATATAAAAGTCATTAGTAGAAGTAGAATGCAACAATATACGTAATTTTATAGGACTCAATAAAATTCTCTAGACATTTTTACTGTTCAAATAGGGTTGAATTAAGAAAGCATAAAAGATGCTAGAGTTAGATTCATCAACTATTTTATAGTAGATTAAAAGAAACTAAGCATAGACAAAGAAAATATAAATCACACGAGTGAAAAGATATTAATTAAACTGGGACTCAAGAATAAATTCTATAGAACATTAAATATTCAAAAAATATAAATCTAAATCATATGAAAGGAAACATATTCAATGCATTGTGTCTTGCAAGTGAATATTCTGAAAATAGTTTAGTTTCAATAGGAGTATCATAATAGATTTGAGAATCAGGATTTTGAGTTTTAATTACTTATTGGCTTATAATTATTTTCATAATTCTAAGGCACATGGAAAAATTTAATGCTTTATTATTTTTAAACTTAATAAATAAATATATTTTTTATATATAAATTTATTCGGTACAGGTTCGGTATTTATTCGGTTTATTTTTATAAAATTAAAAATCTATCGTAATTATCGATACAATTATAGATCTATATAAAAACCTACAATTTTATTAAGAAAAAACCTATACATCGATTCGATACGACACAATTCTGTCAATTTAGTCGATTTTTAAATATTGATTGAAACCCGTAGCCAGCAGTTCTCTGAGGTTTTCTTTTATAATTGTGTAAAAGTACAAGGGCACAATAATCTTATATGTTCACTCTAAGGTGAAGTTGAAAAGGTGATAGCATGGGAAACGAGAAAATGGAGTGGGGGAAAAGTCAATAGGAGGTGGACTTTAGTTACATTACTCTACTTGTAAATTGAGATCCAACTCATACAAAGACGTCCTCTACCAAAAACACAAAGATTCCTCTCTACTTTCTTTTTCTAAATTAATAATATTCTTTTTTGATAAATTAATAATATGATTACTCTAAGTTATACTAAGAGGTCCTCTAGCAGCTTAAATAAAATTTTATACTATTAGTGTAATTTAACTTATCATAATAAGTCGCTTGCTTTATTTTATAATAATTAAACCCATTGATTGTAGGTAGTTAAATACATTTATTAACATTTAAAAAATTGACCAAGTAAATCGGTTTTTCAAATATTGGAACCAAATTAAACTAATTAAGTCGATTTTTATCGATTCGATTTTGGTCGGTCTTCGTCGGTTTTTTGGTTATTTATCGTTTTTTTAAATATGAGGGCATACACTGTTTGGTTCGGATTTTTTTTCCGTTTTTTTTTATTAAAACCAAAATCAAACCAAATTTGATCGATTTTTAAAATTTAAAACCAAAATCAAACCAAACCTAAAAAGTATCGGTTTTTTTGGTTGGTTTGGTTCGATTTTTTGGATTTTTATGAACCTTTAGTAAAGTAATATAATTTTTGTTAATTGTTAGTGTATTAAAGTTAAACTGAATAATAAGAACAAAAAGAAGTAGTACAATAGTAGCCATTCACTTTGTTTTCCCATGCTAACTCAAGTACCCTTTTACTACTAGTATATCAATATCAAATATTATCATTATGCAGCAGAGTGAACCAGAACTCCTTTTTGGCTTACTCTTCTCCATATCCCTTTGCCTTTTTGGTCACCAAAACAACTTCTATAGTAGTTGGTTTACCTCTTCCTCTTTCCCATTTTCTTCTTTTTCTTCCTATGAATAGGACTTGGGATTATGCAGTAATGATGAATAATCAGTTCAAGAAATGATGACGAGCTTCTCAAAAACTGATTCTTTGTGGTCATTTGTTGTCTTTCTTTCCTTTCTTTTGTGTCCTTCATTCGGTCTTAACATAGATGGTACTCTCTTGTTATCTTTCAAATACTCAATTCTTGATGACCCTTTATCAGTTCTTGATAATTGGGATTATAATGATGCAACCCCTTGTTTATGGACTGGTGTAACTTGTGCACCAGATATGTTTAGAGTCACAAGTTTAGTCCTCCCAAATTCTAAGCTTCTTGGTTCAATTCCAACACAATTAGGCTTCATTCAACACTTACATACTATTGACCTCTCTAATAATTTCTTTAATGGAACTCTTCCTATTTCACTTTTCACTGCTACTGAACTTCAAGTCCTTTCACTGTCCAACAACGCTATTTCTGGTGAAATTCCTGAGTCTATTGGAGGGTTAAAGAGCTTAAAACTTCTCAATCTTTCTGTGAATGCATTTACTGGAAATGTTCCATTAAAGTTGACTTCTTTACAGAATTTAGGAGTTGTTTCTTTAAGGAACAATTTCTTTTCTGGAACAATACCAAGTGGATTTCAGTTTGTTGAAGTTTTGGATCTTTCTTCTAACTTGTTGAATGGAACATTACCTAATGAATTTGGTGGTGATAGTTTGAAATACTTGAATCTTTCTTCTAACAAGCTCTCAGGTTTAGTTTCACCACAATTTGCCAAGAAAATACCAGCTAATGCTACAATTGATCTTTCTTTCAACAACCTCAGTGGTGAAATCCCAGAATCAATAGCTTTGTCCAATCAGAAAACAGAGTTTTTTGCTGGAAACATAGATCTTTGTGGCAAACCACTCAAGAAACTATGTACTATTCCTTCAACTTTATCATCTCCACCTAATGTCACTACAAACACTTCTTCTCCAGCAATTGCAGCCATTCCAAAAGAAATTAACTCAACCCCATTTCAAGATTCAGCTGGAAATACAGAAAGTGCAGGTCAAGATCAAACACAACATGGGCTTAAACCAGGAACTATAGTGGGAATCATAGTTGGTGATTTAGCTGGTGTTGGTGTTCTTGCTATTGTCTTTCTTTATGTTTACAAATTGAAGAAGAAAAAAGCAAATATAGAAAGCTCAATACAAAAAGACCAAAAATACAACAAAACACCAGAACCAACAATAGTAGTTGTAAAACAAAAAGAAACTACAACAAGAAGTTCAAGTCTACCAAGTTGGCCATGTTTGACTATAACAAATGGTGAAGAAACATCAGCAACTGGTTCAGATACTGATGAAAACAACAACAATGAAATTGAAGAACAAGTTGAGTATGAAATGGATGTGAAGAAAAAGAAAGAAAAGTCATTTATAATGGTAGATGGTGAAACAGAATTAGAACTAGAGACATTGTTAAAAGCTTCAGCTTATATTTTGGGGTCAAGTGGAGCTAGTATTGTTTATAAAGCTGTGTTAGAAGATGGAACTGCATTTGCTGTTAGGAGAATTGGAGAAAATGGTGTTGGAAAATTGAAGGAATTTGAGAATCAAGTTAAAGTAATTAATAAGCTGCGACACCCAAATCTTGTTCGTATTAGAGGGTTTTATTGGGGAGATGATGAGAAGCTTGTCATCTATGACTATGTTTCTAATGGAAGCTTAGCCAATGTTGGTTACAGTAAGTTTATTCTTCCTTCTTCCTTACATTACTTCAATTTTTTAAAAATTTGACAGAGATTATGGCTTTTTTTAACATGACTGAAAATATTTTTCGAAAAATATTTGCTTAGAAAATATACTAAAAAATATTTTTCATGGACAATTTTATTTCGCCGGAGTTATTTTCTTTTACAATTATCTCAACTCTTACCTTCATATTATTGTTTTAGCCAACACTTAAATATTACTATCAATTTTTTTATTCTAAAACATTTTACTATCAATGTTTAACAAAAAAAATCAGAAAATAAGTCATTTTCCAATTTTTTTTGTCTTTTCAGATAATGACTTTCATCGTACTAAATACATTTATACTAGTTATAGCTTTTGAAAATTCATGAATTATCCTATGTTTCATTCATAAAAATAAAATAAAAAAGCTAAAGAACATGTTGAGTTTCTTCATTGAGAGAAAAATTAGTTCTTCTTTGGTCAAATTATAGTCCTATCAATCATTTCTATACTTTTGATAAATCTTTTTTCTGGCCCTAGCCATAATTACCCAAATATTGTGATAAGTCGAGGGTATCTTTCATTCAATGGTCTCTGGTATATTTTCAGCAACATTCCCTAATTTGTTCCTTAATATTATATTACCATATTTGGTCACTAGAAAATAGAGTTTTTTCAGTTACAAGCGTATATACTATATACATAGGCATGGATTTTTGTTACTGAATATGCAGAGTATACTTTATGTGGTTCTGTTTGAGGCTCCCAATATAATGGTCCTCCATGTGACATTGTCATAGTCCGTGAAAGTCCCCCCCACCCCCCACCCCCACCCCCAAAACCATACTAGAATACGATTAATACGCCAAAATACATGTGCATCCCTCTCCTCAATAGGATTTCACACAAACAAAATAGAATTATACAATTAAGTAATATTAACTTTGTGCATCTCTCTATCTTCTTCAAGTAGGAATAATATTTGCGTATATATTACTCTTTTCAAACTCTCACTTATAAAATTATACTGAGTTTGTTATTATTATATTATTGTATTTGCCGATGCTAAGATATACTATGATACTAACCTATTATCTAGTTCTAAGTTTAAATTATCATAAGCGTGATACATTTCTATGTATTTTTATTCATTTCCTTGTTTTCTTCCCCTGGTTGCTGACGCTAAGATATGTTATGATACTAAACTATTATCGGGTACTAAAAGTTTAAATTATCAGAAGTGTGACACAATTTTAAAGTATTTGTTTTTTTCTTGTTTTCTTCTCCTGGTTGCATATGTATCGAATTAGAGGCGAATTCATGATATAAACTTGACGGGTTCAATATTTGTTTTCTCATAACCGATTACATTGTACTTTTGCAACTATGGGTTCAGAATTTAGTATTTGTTAAATATTTATTGATTTTCACTTATATATATCTATCCTTTGTGTTAAATGTTGAGTTTATCAGTTGGAGTCATATTGCATTTGCATCTTGCATCTGCCTCTGTATAGAACTTCACTGGAATTTTAGCAGATGTTGTGCATGGCTTAACTTAACTTCTTAGAACTTAAAACATTATTTGTTCAAAAATTTCAGGAAAAGTTGGTTCTTCTCCTTACTTTTTACCATATGAAGTCCGGCTCAAGATAGCAAAAGGAATCGCGCGAGGATTGACTTACATCCACGAGAAGAAACACGTTCATGGCAATATCAAACCTAGCAACATTCTCTTAACTCAAGATATGGAACCTTTAATCAGTGACCTTGGGCTTCATGGGCTAATGCATGGTAAAAATAGCTGCAAACCGGATAATTCGGCCCGGCATTTTGGTAGCAAGCGGTCAACATCCTCCCGAGACGGTTTACATGATCAACCGGTTCACGGCAGCCCTTATATTGCCCCGGCCGGGTTCGTTGGGTGCACGTCCCCGTACCACGCACCCGAGTCGCTGCAGAGCCTCAAGCCTAGTCCTAAATGGGATGTTTATTCCTTTGGTATAGTGTTGCTTGAGCTTCTAACCGGGAAAGTATTTTCGGACCGGGAGTTGAGCCAATGGACCACCGGTTCAGTAGGGGATGACAAGAACCGGGTGTTGAGAATGGCTGATGTGGCAATTAGAGCTGACGTGGAGAGCAAGGAAGAGACCACGGTGTCATTATTTAAGTTAGGGTTTAGTTGTGCATCATTGAATCCACAAAAAAGGCCTACAATGAAAGATGCCCTTCATATGCTGGATAAAGTACCAGGTTATTCACATTATTAATCATTATGTTGGGACCAAGAAAAGCTATTAAAGTATTATTTGGGGTGTAAAGGGCTGTAGTTCTCTTTGTTCTTCTTTTGACTTAGAAAGATTTTGCTTTGCCACATAAAGAGGGGAGAGAGCCGTTGTTGTAATTGATGAAAGTGTTGTAAGTTTGAAGAATTTATTTATTTTGGATTAACCTTCTAAACACCGACAAAGCTTAAAAAGTTACCCTATTAGATAATTTTAAAGGCAATTAAAAGTAGAATTTAAGTTCTATGGCAGCGTAAGAAATATTTATACAGTCACTTCACCTGTTAAGTAAGTAAAGGTAATTTTGTAGAACGGGCTAGTTCAATTTTTGGATTGGTCATTCATAAATAGTTAGCGTTTGTTAAGTCATTGAAAAATAGTTACTATTTTGTTGCAACACAGACCGATCCAGCATAATATACTGGAGTTCGGTGCATTTGTGTATGAACTTTCAGTATATTATGCTGGAACTCCAACACGCGGAAAGTTCCAGCATAATATACTGGAGATTCGAGCACCTGTGTATGAATTTCCAGCATAATATACTGGACCGGTATATTGGAGTTCCAATATACTTATGCTAATATACCGGAGTTCTAGTATATTATACTAGAATTCCAGTATATTATGCTGGAGTATTTTTCAGATTTTGAACAGTGTTTTCGTTCAGATTTATCTTTACATGAAAAGTGGCTAAATTTCGATTACTTTTGAAACTATGGCTATTTCTGAATATAACTACTTGCAAATCTAGCTATTTTTGAATTTCTCCCTATAATTTCATAACAAAACTAATTAATTGATTACTCAATAAACATAAAAAGTAATACGTTATCGCCTGTCAAAATTCACGGATTATGGGTGTGTTTGGTATGAAGGAAATCTTTTCATGTTTGGTTGGCAAATTTTTTGGAAAACTGTTTTTCTCATCAATTCATTTTCCTTCAATTTGAGGAAAATATTTTCCCTATCAAGAGAAGGGAAAATATTTTTCAAAATTTCTTCTCAACCTTTCCTACCCTATTCTTACCCTCACCAACCCCCCCTCCCTTCATACCCACCCACCTAACTCCACCCCATGCCCTCTCTCCAAAAAAGTTTTTCTTCGTCACCACCCACCCCATCCCCACTCCACCCCACCCTATCCCCACCCCAACCCCGTAAAAAAATATTTTTACTTTTTTTTTTTAATTTAAAAATATCTGTTTTTTTTCTTGCACCCTCCCTCCCCCTGCAACCCCCACCCTCTACCCCCACTGCGCATAAAAAAATTTATTTATACCTTCTTTGTAATTTTTTAATTTCTATTTTTTTCTGCACCCCCACCCTGCCCCCGAGAAAAAATATTTTTTTATATATATTTTCAGTTTTACTTTTTTCATCTTTCGGTTTACATGTTTAAAATTTTACAAGTTTCAAAGATATGAGTTCAGAGATTTATGTGTTTCGAAGTTTACGGGTTTGAAATTTCACGGTTTCGAAAGTTTTGCGGTTCAGAAGTTTATGAAATCTGTGGGTTCGGAAGGTTGTTGGTTCGAAAGTTTATGGATTCATGTTTATTGTATCAAAATTATTTATGAATACTCTTGAAAAAATATTTTTCTTATTTTGCGTATCAAATATCAAAAAATAAATAAAATTACTACTTATTTATCAAGGAAAAAAAAATTAATATCTTGAATCTTTAAAGGCAACAATCAACAATAAATGAAATTGATAGCCTCAAAAGTACGATAAGCAACTTACTGCATCAGGTTGTAAAATTCATTCACACTTCTGGAAGATAAATCATTTTGTCTGTGCTTTTAACGGTGAAAGACCTTTTAAACCCTGTTTTTATTCGCGTGAGATTGCTTTGTTGTTAAGTATCGTTATTGAGAAAGGCAAAAAGGATTTTCATTATTTGAGCTGTCGGAATATTGCCAAAGAGGTGCATTAATTACTTTTGTGGCCAAAAAGATGAGTTGATATATTTTATCTGTATTTGATCTTCTCATTCTTTGTATAAAATAAAATATAGTGTGAATAACTAATTCCTTGCAAAACAGGAACCTAAATCTAATTAGCAATGTCACTTTTGTCCCCAAAAAAACAATTTATGAAAAACACTTTTTATTCTTTTCTAAAAGTGCTTTTGGAAAAAAGAAAAAAAAAGCTAACAAAACAAAGAAGCCATATACTAATACTATGCAAAGTTTGTCGAAACCTATTTTAAAAACCCACTTAAGAGAAAATACACTCGAAGACACATTGATCAGGTTTTCTAGTCCAAGTGGGGCCAATCCAATTGAACGACAACCCAATGAAACTACATTTCAAAATGTAGTCGTCCGCTTCTATACCTCCTCCATTTCTGGCATACACGAATCCAAAATTTAAATATTATAACTTTAACTTTTAAATATTGAATTCATTATATTTCTAATGTTATAAGTTTATATTTACTATTTTTATAATTTTAATTAATTTTTATATATAAATTTTTATTATGTATCAAAAAGTTCTGGTTCTTCAATTGAACCCGTCAGTAATACACTCGTCCGCACTACTGAAAAAAAGAAGGAAAAAATATATTTAGTGGGATTTGATCCCTATACCTCTTGGACAATAACTCAACATTCAACCAATTGCACCATTCAATCTTCTTATAGCATGGGTGTCAACAGTTAATGTTATACCAATTTCAAAAAATGTTCATAATATTTAATTTTACGGAGAGACCATGGGTTCACGCGCCCCATAATTAAGCCTATAAATCCGCCTTTGATCCAATATGAAAAAGTTAGTTGAATAAGAGCAACTGTTGATGGTCTATCTTAGCATGAACTATAGCAGCTACTCCTGCTTATACTTGGTTTTTATTCCTCTAACCATTTCGACATGTAAGTAGATGATGAATATATCGATCGCATGCAATTGAAAAGAAAAACACAAAGATGAAGGATCGAGAGAGAATTTCATAGAAAAGAGCAAAGCTCTATTTTGTTGTTGTATTATCGAATGAAGAAGAAGAAACTACTACAGTGTATTTAAATAACTCACTAACCAACTAATGACAGATGTAATCCATTAACTATTCACTAACTAATACACTAATTATAGTTAACTTAACTAACTATAATTGTCCATCTATAGCACTTAACCTATAGTTAACTTATATCCTTTACATACAACCCCCCCCCCCCCAACCAATAAGGCTGGGACTGGGGTACATATTGCGNGGATAAATGTTGAGAAGTCCTAGGTTGGACTTCAAATATGAATGTTGAAGTAGACCAAGTCCTTTGGTAAGTATATCAACTTCTTGCTCTGTTGTAGGACAATAGAGGGTGGAAACCAAGCCTTGTTGAATCTTTTCGCGGATGAAATGACAATCTATATCAATGTGCTTTGTTCGTTTGTGAAAGACATGATTGGCAGCAATAGCAAGTGCTGATTTACTATCATTGTTGATAGGTACAGGAGAATTGTATTGCACTCCCAGCTCCTTGAGTAAACCAAGAATCCAGACAATTTCTGCTACAATGGAAGCTAGGCTGCGATATTCAGCTTCTGCTGAGCTTCTAGAGATAGTGGACTGTTTCTTGGACTTCCAAGATATTTAGGAAGAATTAAACTTCACAAAGTAACCTGTAACTGATCTACGTGTGTTGGGACATGATAGTGACTATGCATGACAAGAGAATTCCCAACCCAGGACTACTCTTGATATACTTGACTACCTTGAGTGCAACTTCCATATGAGAGACCTTGGGACTATGCATGAATTGGCTTAAACTCTTAACAACAAAGGAAATATCTGGCCTTGTAACAGTTAAGTAAAGAAGCTTTCCCAATAATCTTTGATATGGCCATGGATAAGGCAATAGAGTGTCATCAGTTGCTCTTGTATGAGTGTCAAATTCCTTAGTTGTAAGCTTTACATTAGGCTCTATAGCACAGGATACATGCTTGGAGCTTGAGAGCCCCAACTCAGCTATGAGTTATAGGGCATATTTGCGTTGGTGCATCAGTATACCATCACTGTTTCTCGCAAACTCTATCCCTAGGATGTAATTAAGCTCTCGTAGGTCCTTGATTTTGAATGAGGCTCGCAAATCATCCTTAGTATGTGTGATCATGATAGGACAATCACTAATGATGAGAAGATCGTCAACATAGACTAAAACAACCACTATGTGATCTGCTACTCTTTAAATGAACAATGAATAATCCAAATGGCTTTGCTTAAAACCAACACCCAATAAAGCTGATGTTAGCTTGAGATTCCATTGTCTGGATGCATGATTAAGTCCATAAAGAGACTTAAGCAGTTTACACACCTTGAATTTGACTTTTGAACCTTTAAACCCTTGAGGTATTTCCATATACACCTCATCAGATAGATTCCCTTGCAAAGAGGCATTGTACACATCCATTTGGTGGATACACCATTGTCTTGATACTGCAATGGATAATACACTTCTAACCGTAACCATTTTCACCACAGGTGAGAAGGTTTCTTGATAGTCCAAACCTTCTCTTTAATTGTACCCTTTAGCTACCAAACGAGCTTTGAACCTTTCAACTTCTCCATATGCTTTATATTTGACATTATATACCCATTTGCATCATATTGCCTTCTGACCTTGTGGAAGGGATACCAATTCCCAAGTCTTGTTATCCGCTAGTGCCTTGATCTCTGTCCGCATTGCCTCTATCCATCGTTTGTCTTTTACTGCCTCTGAATAAAATGTAGGTTCAATCTCAACTGAAAACTTGGCCAAGTAACTTTGATACTTTGAGGAAATAGATTCATACCCAATCACTTTTGAAATAAGATATCTGCAGCAGCTTGCAAAATTCCTTTTGTGATTTCTAACATAATCCTTAAGCCATATAAGAGGCTTAGATGTACGACCCCGTCGTTCGCTCCGAGAGTTATAGCACAGTTTCTCCCATTTCTTCTTGTTTCTGTGTTGTTCAGTTGTGTTGAGTTGTATCGAGTTGGTAGATTTGGGTTCGGAATAGTTTTGGAATGAAAAGAACACTTAATCTCTAAGTTAGAAAGCTAAGTTAGAAAAGTCAATCGGAAGTTGACTGATGAGGCAACGAATTCGGATTTTTATGATTCAATTAGCTTCGTTGGGTGATTTTAGACTTAGGGGTGTGTCCGAAATGTAATTTAGAGGTCCGTGGTAGAATTAAGCTTGAATTGGCGAAAGTTAGAAATTTGGCGATTTTGGTCGGCGGCGGAAAATTAGGTACCGGGGTCGGAATAAAATTCCGGAAGTTGGAGTAGGTTCATGGTGTCCTTTTTGTGATGTGTGTGCAAAATTTGAGGTCATTAGGGCGTGGTTTGATAGGTTTCTGCGTCGTTGGCGAATTTTGGAAATTTAGAAGTTCTTAGGCTTGAATTCGAGGTTGATTTGGTATTTTGGTGTTGTTTTGGGTGTTCCGGCGGTTCGACTAAGTTCGGGCAGTGATATATGACTTTTTGGAATTATTGGTTGAGGTCCTGAGGCCTCTGGTGAGTTTCGGATAGGTTGAGGTTGTGTTGCGCTCGTTTTTCTTATATTTCGACGTTGTTACTTCAATAATAAATGATATTGTATTGAACAAATGAGCTCCGATTTCCTTGTTGATTAAAGCATTAGATCTGTATCGTAATTACGGACCCGTAACAAAAAAGAATCGTCGAATTTGGACATCGTATGAAGATTTTATTGTCGTTTTACTAAGAATTATGTTGCCAGATTTTTCAGATTAATTACGAATTTGTCACTGACGGCGTATTTAAAAATCTGCATTATTTGCATATATTGAAACCAACATATCTCATTCATTATAAGGTCAAATTGAGTGATTCAAAAGTCTAACTTGACTAAAATTTAACAAGGAATCCATTGGAGGCATAAAAAGCGAGTTTCAGAATCGTTTGGCATGAAAATCGAGGCAGAATAGCTGGCAGAAAATATAAAACAAGAGTTTGTTCATTCAGTCATATTTTGAGTTGGGGAGCTCGGATTTGGGCAATTTTGGAGGCGATTTTCACCATAGGGATTGGGGTAAGTGTTCTCTAATCTGTTTTGGTTATATTTCATGAATCCATCTTCGTTTTTGGGATTTGATTGATGATTTCAAAGTGAAATTGAGGGAGTTAGGGCTTGAGTTTTGCAGAGGTTGAGGTGAGGATTTGAGGGACCAAACGGAGTCCGCTTTTGATTAATTTTATATGGTTAGACTCGGGAGAGGACGAGGGTTTTGATTATGCTATTTTTGACTGAATTCGAGACGTGGGCCCGGGGACCGGGTTTTGGCTGATTTCGGATTTTTGGCATATTTTTGTAGTTTTTATTGTGAAATTCGATTCGTTAGCCTATGTTGATGGTATTATTATGATTATGGTTAGATTCGGAGCTTTTGGAGACTGCGTCTAGAGACGAGGGAATCCTGGAGTAGGATTTTACGCTGTTAAGGTAAGTAACAGTTTCAACTCTGACTTTGAGGGTATAAATCCGGAGAGTTTGATATCATGTGATTGTTTGGAGGTGATACCCACGCTAGGTGACGGGCGTGTGGGTGTATACCTCGAGGGATGGAGACTTGGTCCGTTCCGTGAGGCCTCATGTCCATCATCTGTGTTTACGTAGTTACTTGTTGTTGAACTTGTCTGCCTTCATGTTAGGGATCATGCTTAGTCTTTATTCATGCTCACATTAATTATACTCAGTCATAGAAATTATTGTACATGTTTACCTCAGTCTCTATTATTTGCTAATATGTTTGTGATACTTGATGTGGGTTGTGTCCCCTTATTTGTTGATGATATTGAAGCTAGTGAGGTACATGATTGAGTGAGGCCGATGGCCTGGTTGTGAGGATATTAATACCATAGTGGTTTGAGTTGTCCGCGTAGCACGTGAGTTGACTGTGCGGGTCCCTGTATTGATACCATAGCGCGTGAGTTGTCCGCGTAACACGTGAGTTGACCGTGCGGATCCAGGTATTGATATGATAGTCGGATTGTGAGGATATTAATACCATAGCGCGTGATTTGTCTGCGTAGCACGTGGGTTGATCATGCGGGTCCAGGAATTGACACTATAGCGCGTGAGTTGTCGGTGTAGCACGTGAGTTGACTGTGCGGATCCAGGTATTGAGATGATGGCACGTGAGTTGTCTGTGCTTAGCGCTTGGGCTTTGGGAGCCCCTCCGGAGTCTGTACACACCCCCAGTGAGCGCAGAGTGTTGAGTGTATTGAGTGTTGAGTGCGAGTGATGAGTGATGGAGTAACATTGTTGTGAGGTTGCATTTACTTTTCTTGTTGCTATATTTATCTGTTAAATTTCTTTGTGGAATTTACCTGTTTATTCCTGTTATTTTTAAATTATGAAAATAAATAATTGGACTGTTTTGCTTAGCTCGTCACTACTGCTCAGTTTCTTAGTTATTTTTGTTACTCCTGGGTCAGTTGTACTCATACTACACCATGCACTTTATGTGCAGATCCATGTGAATTAGAGCAGGGCGATCGTTGAGTTCAGGCCGAAAATCTTTGGAGATTGCAAGGTAGCTGCTAGCGTACGCAGGACCTTGTTACTCCTTTTGTCATTTCTTCTTTTGGACAGTTAGACGCTCATGACTTAGTGACACCCTGATGTTTGGAGCTCGTTTTCGTACTTTATATTAATTATATTTAGAGTTGATTTATTTTATGAAAATCTAAAGGTTGAAAATATTTTATTAATTTCATATAATTGATTTAGTAGTAATATTTTGGGAAACAAGCTTGCCTTGTAAAATGATAGACGCCATCGCGACCATGGTTAGATTTTCAGTCGTGACACTTAGATACTCTTACAAACTTCCTCGTTCCTTCAACATTAAGTGAAGAATCTCCAGAATTCTCCACATTGTTATGCTCAACAGGATATGAAATGTCCTGTTCATCTGAAATAGTAGAAGTCACATTAGGTGAGCATGACACATTAATTGCAGCAGGAGTCACAATAGGTGAGCATGGCACATTGGCTGCTTCAATAGTCAACTATTCCATTTGGTTCTTCATCCAAATCTTTCCTTGGAATTTGAGTTCTATCCAAAGATAATGGCTTTGATGAGTCTTTAGCTGTATGAAAAGGAAATATATCTTCATTGAACACTACATCTCTAATTATAAAAAACACTCGGTTCTCCAGATCCAACAGTCTAAACATTTCTGGTGTGCTGCATATCCTAGAAAGACTGACCTTATTGCTCGAGGTGCAAACTTGTCATGGCCTGTCAAATTAGTAGCAAAACAAAGACATCCAAAAACCTTCAAATGTATCAAAGAAGGTGGCTTACTCGGAAGCAGTTCATATGGTGACTTGTGTGCTAGAACAGAAGAAGGAATTCTGTTAATGATATACACAACAACATCAATACAGTGCCCCCAGTATCTGACAGGTAAGTACCCTTGAAATCTGATTGCTCGAGCAGTCTCAAGTATATGTCTATGTCTCCTTTCCACAACTCCATTCTGTTGGGGAGTATATGGACAGGAACTTTGATGGACAATCTCATGCATTTGGAATAAATCACTACAAGCATTGTTAAAAAACTCACTCCCATTGTTTGATCTAAACATTTTTATTTGTTTCCCAAACTGTGTTTTTATCATAGTAATAAAGTTTTTGAGCAAGAAAATAACATCAGATTTAAGCCTCATAAGAAATACCCAAGTCCATCTGGTAAAGTCATCTACCAATGTGAGAAAATATTTCATACCATTATGAATAGCAATCCTATAAGTTCCCTATACATCCATATGGATCAGATCAAAGCTATTTAAACTTCTATTAGTGCTAGTTGGAAAATGCACTCTAGTTTATCTAGCTAAAGGACAGATCTCACACTTAGACAGTGAATCACTATCAATTTTACTACTACATTGTTGTATACTGGGAATCCTTCTGAGCACTTGAACTGAAATATGTCTCGTTCTCTTATGCCATATTTCTATGCCTCATCTACTAGTAGCTGCAAATGCTCTATTTACTGTTTTTCATTATGTTGTTGATAATATGTACAGACCTTCTTCCTTTCTACCAATCTCCTTCACCCTCCCAGACAAGAGATCCTGAAAGACACAACATTTAGGAAAGAAAGTAACTGCATTTGAGATCCTCATTCACTTTAGAAACTGACATGAGATTGAACTTAAAGGCTGGCACACACATTTGCTCATCAACTGCAGCAACTGATTATATTGCTCCTTGGTAAAAATTTGAGTTGGTTCTACACTGCTGCTTGGTTGAAATGTATTCACAGTTGGTGAGACTGTCATTCCTTGATGTCCTCCTGCATCAATCATGACTGCATTTGCCTTCTTTTTCTGCTTGAAATCCGATGGATATCCAATTATCTTGTAACAATTTTCCTTTAAGTGCCATGTCTAGTTACAAAATTCACATTTCAGCAATTTATAACATTCGTTTCTAGTGTGGCCTTTTAAATGACAGAAATTACAATCTAAACTATAGTTCCTCCTTGGTCTAGTTGTAGAATGTGCAGTAAACATGGTAGTAGGATCATTATCTCCACAGCTACCACCAGTGATCAATTTTCTGCTTTCTTCCTGCACCACCATAGCATAAGCCTTGTCTCTGGATGGCAAAGTTGACATCAACAGAATCTGGCTCCTTGCTTGCTCAAAACTATCATTCAATCCCATCAAGAACTGCAACAATCGTTTATTCTCCAAATCAATATACTTAGTAGCCGATGGAGGTGGTGGCAGTATTAAATCATATTCAGCCTAGAGATCCTTTAACTTGGTGAAATAAGTTGATACTGATAATTCCCTGCGTTAATGTAAATATCTCCTTGTGCAAGTAATACAACCTCGATGCGTTTACCTTGTCAAATCTCTCCTTGAAAGCAACCCATACCAGTTGTGCATTCGAAGAAAACAACACTCCAGTTACCAAATCCCTGCTTACATTGCTCATAAGCCATGAGGTTACAATTGCACTGCACCGATCCCACTGGCTTCCCAAACTTAGACCAAAATCTTCCTTCAATATCGATCCATCAACCAAACACAATTTATTCTTTCCTAACAATGCTACTTTCATTAGCGCAGCTCCAAAGAGAGGTATTCTCCATACCTATCAGAATGAGTCCCACCGACATGGATCCTAGTCCATCGGATGCATGCAAGTAAAGAGGATGATTATGATCCAAAACAATTGGACTAGATACTGCTCCAAGGCTTGTATTAGCTCCATTATTCTTGTTTCCAGTCAAATTCTCAGAAATCACCAAGAAAAATTGCAAAATTAGGGTTCAAACAAAACTTGAGTAAATTCTCTCGAATTGTCTTCAGTTCCGCGAAGAACTTCCCTAGAATCACTCGATTAATGCGGCTCTGATACCATAATGAATTTATCGATCACATGCAATTGAAAAGAAGAACACAGAGATGAAGGATCGAGAGAGAATTTCAGAGAAAAGAGCAAAGCTCTGTTTTGCTGTTGTATTATCGAATGAAGAAGAAGTTACTACAGTGTATTTAACTAACTCACTAACCACCTAATGACAGTTGTAATCCATTAACAAATTCACTAACTAATACACTAACTATAACTATAGTTAACTACCTATAATTGACCATCTATAGTAGTTAACCTATAGTTAACCTATATCCTTTACAGTAAAAGTAGGAACATGTCATATATAATAGAATAAACCATTCTATAATGTTGATTGAAGGAAGGAGGACCACCTGCACATTGGTAATAGACACGCAGTTCTGCTGGATTCAAGCAAGCACAAATTTTACAGGGTTAAGGGATGGAAAACTCTGCAGAAAATAGTTTTTCTATTGACAAATTGACAATATTCATTTAACGATGCATCAATGTCGCTCTTAGATACATGAAACAAGTAGAGAAAAGAATAATCAGTTCTTTGAAGCAGACTGGAAGATGAAGACGGCGGTCAGAATGCCCACCAACGCAGTGACGGCCAATGCAACTGTAGGTAAGGGCCCTGTGACCCCAAAATTCTGAAAAACCAGAATAAGGTTAATTACACTATTTCATGTAGTTGCTCAAACAGTTATATGATGGTTAAACTCTCACATATAGACAATATACAAACTGCAGACCATTCAACATCACAAACCAAAAGCAGAACCTCAAACATATATGGTCTCTGCTGAACTCAGTTACTATAGCCATCAGGGGCGGACATACGTTGAAAAAGCGGTGTCACGCGACACCACTTAGTCGGAAAATTGTACTAAGCATATGTAGTTATACACTTATACTGTGTCGAAACGAATAACAAATATAAAATAACACCACTTGACACGTATTCTTGTTTGGCATGCTGGTTAGGTTCCTTTTTTTGCTTTAAGAGGTCGGAGATTCGAACCTCAACTAGAACATATTTTAGCAAATACTTGAAGAACCTCTTGTTAAAAATTGTGGTTAAGTGGAATTGAACTCAAGACCATTTCTAACTTAAGACTCCACAAAAATGATGCACTAATACTATTACTCATTTAGAAATGTGATAATTGACGTTTCTTGTTATACACTCTTATGCGAATATCGACACCACTTCTAAGAAATCCTGTGTATGCCCCTAATAGCCATGGTGTTTGCCTATAGCTAAATTGTTTCAATTTTTTGCAGCATGGCAACCTGTAGATGCACGAGGGAAATTCTTTTTTCCTTTTTCCACTTGGATGAGCAAAATTAGAATTTATTTCAAGAAGTATATCAAACATCATGTAGGTGCTTCCAATCTACATATATCTGACAGTAGGATTAAGTGTAATTTGGTAAGAGCTAATATATCAAAGTATATGTATGATTTAACGTGTTCCACCGCAAGAAATGTTAATACAATATACACAATAACGAAAAGATCTGAGAACAAGTGCCCTACCTCTAGAAGTCCTTTGCCTGTGGCTATTTCCACACTAATAGCAACAGCAAAGCCAACCATGGCGGATCGACCAAGCCATACGTCCAAATTACTTTCTTCCTTGGTACTCTGCCCGCATCGTATGGAAACTGATGTCGCTCTACTTGGAATAGCCTTTACTCGGTAGAAACTGTTCCTAATCACTGCAAATGCAGAGGATCAGATATCACGCATCCTAATTCCTAGCTACTAGCTTCTTGAACTACAGTTATAAAGTTAATAAAAAATGGACTAGCAAATCTAAAATTTTATGTAAATGGCTCCACATGTTTATAGTATACCTCTTCCACTTAACCAACCCCCCAAACCCCAACCACCACCCAAAAAACAGAAGAGAAAAGTGAACATACAAAAGCATTAGGCTTGATTAACAAGAAGAAAGATAACTTGCATTCTTCCTAGTGTCTATTAAGATGTGACCCACGTGATAGCCTGCACTTATCTATTTGGTTATTAAGTGGTAGTTAATTTGGACAAATTTTGAGGCCAAAATCTAAGTGATCAAAGCTAGAGTGGTCTCTCTAATTAAATGATTAAGTAACTTCTCATACGATGTAACATGATACAAAAAAACTTCCATTGAAACTGGTCCTCTCTCTACCTTAAGAAAGAACAATGTTCTCTATAGATGTCAACCGAAAGAAAAAGCGAAGGAAGGGAGAAAAATGAGGTTTTTCTATCAAATCATAGCAATGTAACGATATCAGAGTTGATCACCCACACAAGAATATAATAGATTTACTGATTACTTGTTATTTAGCACATATTTGTGAGAGTCACTAGTTCCACGATCTTAAAGTCATGACAAGATTTGTGTTAGATTTGTTTTAACATTAGTAATTTATGGTTAATGAGATCCCTTACATGCTGCCCAAAATCCATTTCTAGTTCTCTTTTTTTGAGAGCATAGGAAATTAATAAATAGTCACGAGTATACAAATAAACGAAGACTGAAAGCAAATGAGGAAATGACAATGATGATCTTAGTCTTCGTCTCTTCATTTAAAAAGTTGGCATCTGATCTCCACTCCAGTTTTTTTTTTAAAACGAAGTACTTCACTTAAGCTTTATTACTAACTAATAATTTAGTAAAGGATAAATTCATCTTCAAAACTTTTAATAATTCCCTGGTATGAGCCTAGCTATGAAGATAAAAAATCTATACTCGAACTAAGACCTGAGTAATATGTGTTGAGTTGTCCCACATCGGTGTAATTTGGGGTCCTTAGTCTCCTTATATGATATTGGGCAATCCTCACCTAATACTCTAGCTTTTGGGTTGAATTAGGCACAAGGTTCATTTTATCATTGTACCAAAGCCAGCCCCATCCCAATTATTGTTAATGATGGTGAGCCCCCATTTATGTTGTTCTCGCTCCAGTTTGCAGGCCTGGATAAGCTAGCTTTTGGATTAAATTAGGCTATCAATATGTGGGCATAAAATTGCCTAACAATGACAAAATGCTTATTACTAACAAATTAATGTATAGAACACAATTGAAAAACCATAACCGAATTTGAATTGATGTAACCACCTGTTAAAACTCAAAACAAAATTGAAACCCATTATTTCCAGCAATATAGAACGCACAAATTGATTTAAACAAAATAAAAAAGGGAACAGACTTACAGAGGGGAGAACCAGTTGCAAAAAAATTCCCAAATTGAGTAGGAGTTGAGCCCCTAACAGAAGAAACACTTACTGGGTTTGACATAACATCTGCAAAAATCACAAAGTACTATTTGTTAAGTATTTCAGTTTTTTAAGAAACGAAAAAAAGAGAGGAAGAAATTGCTAATAGAATTACCACGAATGGAAGTGCAGAGAGAGCTGGAAATTTGAAGGACAGCCATGTCTAATGGGAGATTTGAGGTATACCTCTCAATTTCTATCTTTACTACACTCTGCAGAAACAATAGTAGTATTTATTTCTTTTATTCGGAATTACGTAAGCACGGCGAATAGCAGGACACGTGTCATCATCTGAGATATTTTGCATCATATGGCTTTGGACCTTTGGTTAAGAGCAGAGTGTATTTTGGGCCTTTATCAGTTTCTATTTATACGACATGACAAAAGTTGGGGCTTTTGCATCTATACCCATTTTTTGGGTCACGTTTTAATTTATACCTGTTTTGCAAAAATAATTGTAAGCGTATTTAGTTTTCGCATAAACTTCAGGCATAAGGGTCTGAAGTAGCAAAGGCAATCACACAAACTTTAGCATTCTAGGCTTTTTTAAAAACTTCAACAGAAGATGCTGAAGTTATTTAGTTCATTTGTAAAAACTTCAGCACTAAATAAGCTGATGTTTTGTCCTGGATTCATTAGTTTTGTCATAAAGCTTTTTCAAAAACTTCAGCAGAAGATGCTGAGGTTATTTAGTTCATTTGTAAAAACTTCAGCACTAAATAAGCTGAAGTTTTGCACGAGTAGCAGGAAGAAGGAGGCGTCTGAAGTTGTAAAAATTAGGGTACAAGTTAAATAATTTTAAAAATATGGGTATAGGTTAAAGGAGGCGACCAAATAGGGCGCCCCGTACAATTTTTACACAAAAGTTTAACGCAAATATTCTGGGCCTTCGAGGCTTTGTGCCAATTCAACGTTGAAGAATTAAGGATTTTACCCAAATAGTCGTCCATATTCATTATTTGTTTTTTCTAATCATATATATAATTTATACATTAATTATACAAAATTATACATAAATTATGGAGATATTATACCTTCACCGACTATTTTTAGTTTAAGTGGTTAGATGCAAGAATTAACCCAAATACCCCCCCCCCCCCCCCCCC